>JAAGVU020000008.1:1911388-1949244 GCA_011763525.2 Mormyrus iriodes | reverse complement strand
ATCATGGTCATTGAGTCGCCTCAGTGCTTCCCTTTGCCCCCGAGCCGAGATCCTCCTGTATCATGGTCATTGAGTCGTCTCAGCGCTTTCCTTTGCCCCAGAGCCGAGATCCTCCTGTATCATGGTCATTGAGTCGTCTCAGTGCTTCCCTTTGCCCCCGAGCCGAGATCCTCCTGTATCATGGTCATCGAGTCACCTCAGCACTTCCCTTTGCCGCGAATCGAGATCCTCCCCTAACGTGGTCATCAAGTTGCCTCAGCACTTCCTTTTACCCCCGGGCCAAGATCCTAGATTCCCTTTACTCCCGGGCCTGTATCGTGGGCATCGAATTGCCTCAGCGTGTCCCTTCGACCCGAACTGAGATCCTCCCATATCATGGGCATTGACTCACCTCAGCACTTCCCTTCGACCCGAACCGAGATCCTCCCGTATCGTGGGCATTGAATCACCCCAGAACTTCCCTTCGACCCGAACCGAGATCCTCCCGTATCATGGGCATCAAGTCGCCTCAGCACTTCCCTTCGACCCGAACTGAGATCCTCCCCTAACGTAGGCATCGAGTCGCCTCAGCACTTCTCTTTGACCTGAACCGAGATCCTCCCGTATTGTGGGCATTGAGTCGCCTCAGCGCTTCCCTTTGCCCCTGAGCTAAGATCTTCCCATATCGTGGGCATTGAGTCGCCTCAGCACTTCCCTTTGTCCTGAACTGAGATCCTCCTGTAATGTGGGCATCGAGTCGCCTCAGCGCTTCCTTTTGCCTCTGAGCCAAGATCCTCCCATCTCGCGGGCATCGAGTCGCCTCAGCGCTTCCCTTCGACCCGAACCGAGATCCTCTCATAATGTGGGCATCGAGTCACCTCAGCACTTCCCTTTGCTCCCAAGCTGATATCCTCTCATAATGTGGGCATCGAGTCGCCTAAGCACTTCCCTTTGCCCCTGAGCCGAGATCCTCCTGTAATGTGGGCATCCAGTGGTCTCATCGCTTTCCTTTGACCCTGAGCTGAGATCCTCCTGGAACATAGGCATCAAGTCACCTCAGCATTTCCCTTTTCCCCTAAGCTAAGATCCTCCCATTATCTGGGCATTGAGTCGCCTTAGCGCTGTCCTTTGTCCCAAGCCGAGATATTCCCGTAACGTGGGCATCGAGTTGCCTCAGCACTTCCCTTCGCCCCTGAGCTGAGATCCTCCTGTAACTCGGGCATCAAGTCTCTTTACCACTGCTGTCTCACGTCTAAGCCCTGTGACAGCACTCCTGGGCTGGCCCATGTTTACCATTAACTGTGCTTTGTGCTTTGGCCATACAGCACGCGCTACCTTCACAAAGTCATGATATGAGTTTACTCTTTTTGACGTTTCCTAAACTGCTGTATAGTCAGCATAAAGGCAACCCGGCACATGCAGTAGCTATAGATAGCTATAGATACCTAATCTGAGTGTGTGTGTGTGTGTGTGTGTGTGTCTCTGTAAAGGTCCCCTACCCTTCAGTCCTGGTAAACACATGGGGATGTCCCTACAATGCAAAATGTCTTTTTTAGCTTGCAATTTTATCAAAACTAAGTAACAGAACATTTTGTTTGTGAATCATCTTTATGATTGTTTTTGTATTACATATCACTTTAAAATGAGATCGGGTGTGGATTTAAACAGTCACATGTGTGTGAATGCCTGTGAAGGATATCTGCGATGTCATCCTTTTATAATTATCATTGATCCTTTGATCGTTTCGTTTGCTGTGCATGCCCGCCAGCAGCACAGATGTTCTGTATTCCGGGAGGGGATGTGGTGCGCAGTGGTGGGCTTTAGTGGTGACGACAACAGTGGCGGTACTGGCGCAGAGACTCGGGCTTCTATGCAGCTTTGCGCATTACAAACGTAGGGTTAGTAAGTTAAGTGTTCTCTGTCTGCATGACGATTTTATTCGTTTAACAGCAAAAGTGAAGATATCTTCGCACTCTCAACTAGGAGTAATTTCTAGCCAAGTTCATTGTTCCCATATGTTAATTTACAATGCACGGTACAAGGCAGCCTGATGCACGTTGGTCTCGGAAATCATACCTTTACTGTCAAGCATGGGTTGTATGAGGGTGAGCCATAGAAAGTGGAGGGAGAAAACACTTAAACACAGCTAAGAAATAGTTTAAAGCTCTTATGAGGCTAATTCCCACAAATAACATTCATTAGATAAAATAACTACTTATAAGGTCATATGCAGATATAGCATTCGTTTAATTCTCGACCTAATTGAAAATGATTGCTGTAAGTAGTTGAGACCGGATTTGATCATTTTGAATGCTCTCTCCACTCTGGCATATTATTGCTATGTCATTGCTGTTATTTGTATGTCAGGCAGGCCTGTAAAACTGTGTGCTGGTGAACAAATGAATGAGCACATCTTAGGATGGGGCTCTGTGGGATGAGTGTGTGTGCACAGGTCTCCTTCACCTATCCCCTGTCTGTGCTGCTGTCCTGGGGGGAGACGTGGACACGCTGAATGTTCGCTTTTCTGTTAGGAGACCTGTTTCCAAACAAACGTGACCCAGCCTGCTGCTTTCACTCCCCAGGTTTGGACTGTAAATATACCCCACAGGTACTGCTTTACTGTATCACTTAGAGTTTGTACAAAACTCGGGGCCCTTGGTGCATCTGTAAACAAAGATAGCAAGCACACATAGACACACACACACACATACACCCAGACACACAGGGAGCCTTTAATTTTTATTTATGCTTTTTATAATTTTAAATATTTTTAACAATAATACATCAGCAGGAGTAACACTTATAATCACCATGCTGCTTTTATTGTTGAAATTATATTTTGCTCTATTGTTTCTTGTATCAGTCGTAAAATATTATACCTAGCAGAGCTTTTGCATTCATGAACATAACTGCAGTATTTGCGCCACTGTAGCAGCACTTATCAGGTTAACCACAGAGTGAGCAGCTTTACTGTGATGATGGCCGCGTGGTCCAGCCATGTTCGGGGATCTGGATGGATGCTGTTCTCTTCAGATTTCCCTCCATCACCAAGTGCTTCCCATGACTGGAGGGACACTCCGCTGTCCTGAGTGTGCAGTTAAACGCCACTAGCTGTACACCTGATAGCGGCTCCCTGTACCTGCGAGTGTGGAGCCGGCGTACCTGTAAGTGAAGGGGCATGCCGACCTTGGGCCGCCCTCCCGGCCAGCTCACCCCCCCCCCCCCATCATGTTCACGTTCACGCATAGCTGCAGCCGTCCCCTGAAGCAGGAGGGTCGCTGGCCCGCACCGCCGGAAACCCCTCCGTGCTGGGGTGTGGGAGCGCCCTGCTGCCCTTCTCTGCGGCTGCTTAAAATAGCAAAAGGAGCAATAATGCTGCGAGCAGGCGGCGATGGGCCCCAATAATTAGATTGTTCCCCATAAATCAGCAAGCCTCTGGGCAGAGGCTCGGCCAAGTCACCCGCTCGCCGGACGCGCCGTGAAGGATGCGTAAATCACAGGTGCGGAAGGCACTCGGGCAGCAGGAGCCCCCCCGCTGCTGACAGTTATTGTTCCGGGCCTTTTAGTGCTGGTGTCTGCGCGCTTTATACGGTCAGCTTCTCCTGACCATCCTCCCTGACCTCTGCGAGATCCGTGTGCAGCGCTTCCCAGTGTAAGATGAGCGTCTTCTTGGCCTGAGCAGGCATTGGTCTGTATGATAATTTGCTAATTACACATGGCAGGGAACAGCCTTGATCTGTGACAGAACTGGTGTGGGAGAGAGCTGCTGTGATCCAGTGCTGGGAGAGGGGGGACGGGCTGGGCTGGCACGAATGGCAGCCTCCTCCAGGGTAAAACGCCGTGGCGCCATCCCGGGATGCGTGTAGGCCACCGAGCGTAATCACACATATGCAAAAGTAGCGGAAACGATTCACTGAAAAGCATCTCGCGGCTTTCGGAACGGATGATTAACGCTTTTACTTATCAGAAGAGGGGGGGGGCGCTCCTTGTTTTCATGGGCACCGGCAGAGTAAATAGGACACATAATTAAAAGGACATCAAAATGTGCTGCACAGCAGAGCCAGTAATATATGAAGGGCAGTTAATTTTAAGTGTTCGCTGTCTTGCCTGACATAAAAGCCTCTGGTGATGATGAGCTTTCCTTAGTAATTGTGGTGCAGTTTACACTAGAGTCACCAATTCTAATGAGCGGGAGGGAGGAAAAATAACTGAGCGTGGAAGGGAGGGGGATTGAACTGAATCAGGTACTGCGTGTGATGCGTGCCCAGTGTTTGGGTTGGTGTGGGGGGAGCGCAGTGTCAGGCCGTCACTCACACACAGCAAGGTGGGCTGGCCGAGCGGGCCTAGGGAGGTGGAGAACAGCATCACACGGGAGGTGGGACTTTTGGGCTCCTTCCTCTAGAAAGCACACGTGGACCCAGCTCAGGGTAAAGTCCTTCAGGCGAGTCCTCCAGGCCTACCCAGAATGCAATGCGCTCTGTACTCAGCTGTTCAGCCTACGCTGATGAATACACCGGCACAGTGAGGCTGCAGCCTAACGCACATGCCTGGCTTCTTGCTGGCACGGCCTGGATCTGGTCTGCCCCTTCTGCCCTGCTGGCCGTATTTCTAAAAGCACGTCAGCTTTTTTTGAGAATTGTTTTCATCCCAGCCATAAAAGGAAAAACTTCCAAGAGGAGTGCTGTGCTTTGTGTCTGGAGCTGTGATTTTACAGATGATGGAGCACACTCATGGTGTGCGTGTGGGGCGATGTAGTACTGATAATGGGCACAGAACAACAGCATTATGTAAGAACAGTTTCAGTATCCCTGTGTTGTTTTCTTTTTCAGTCACGGGGCCTGAGCCATTTGTTTCAGTCACTTTACTGCTGCTGTGTTTCATTTCGTGTTTTGACACCACATTCGTGTTAAATTAGAGCTGGTGATAGGAGTCCTATGGACGACAGTGGGAGCACGGGTGTGGTTTTTCCTTTTTTTTGAGGCTGGCAATTTTGACACCCCTCTCTCCTGGCCCCCGCCCAAGTCATGGTGCTACACCAGTGGCCCCTTTGATGGCCGGTGCCAGAAAAGCCCCAGCTAAGGGTTTCGGCCTGACTTCAGTGAAGAACCGTGCTGCCCCTGTGCAGGTAGGCCATGCGATGCTTCCTGTGATTGGTCACCTAGGTAACTGTGCGCGTGACCTCTCGCCCTCCACTGCTTATGCACTGCTGCCTCTCGGGTGGCCAGATGACGGACACGCTGCAAATCGCAGCCTTGCCTGATGGCCTCCGCCCCTCTCCTCCTTCCCTGCCGCCTCGTTCCTTCTGCCCCAGCGCCGACCTTCTCCATCGCATAGTGGGCTGACCCCAGCCCCCGGCGTCCTTCGCATTCCCCAGGCATTAAAAATTCATGGTGTGGAAGAAAGAAACCCCACGACAGCGAGCCTCCTCTGCAGCCGGGCCGGAGATGTGCTTGCCGAGCCGGGTCGGGCCACTTCCTCCCACTCGGTCCCCGCCCCCCCAGCCGGGCAGTGCGTGTGCGTGGGGGTGGGCTCGCTCAGCTTGTAGCGCTAGTCCCATGCCCCCCTCCCAGTCTCTGTCTGCTGTCACAGTCATGCTATGAGAAGCGGGGGCAACTTTGTCAGGAGCCCAGCATGCGCCTCTCCAGCAGTTGCCTCCCCCCCCAACCCGCCGCTTAATTATACAACCATGATCGTTTGTGAAGAGGGCTGTCCCCAGTCATGGCATGTGAACACCCAGGGATTCTCCTCATGTCGTGTAATGCAGCGAAGCGCAGAGCCGGAGGGTTCGTGCCATTTGCTGGCACTTCAGTCTTGGGTGGTTTCTGTCAGGGGATTGGAGCTG
Organism: Mormyrus iriodes; assembly: GCA_011763525.2. Lineage (NCBI taxonomy): Eukaryota > Metazoa > Chordata > Actinopteri > Osteoglossiformes > Mormyridae > Mormyrus > Mormyrus iriodes. The sequence continues at coordinate 1,943,423 of JAAGVU020000008.1, read as the reverse complement.
TCTGCCGACGTATTGATGGCCAAGTCAGCCAATCAGGAGCAGCGCTTGCCTCTTTTATTGCCTCTGAGCTGTCGACACACTGTGTTCCCCCAGGGCTGGGCTCACTAGGAGGAGATCGCACTCTCCACGCCAGCGTTTCAACTACGGGAACATACCAGTGCAGGTCCTGCAGGAGCGCATTTCACAGATCGTTGTGTTTATATGCAGGAGGGAGGGCCATAACATGCAGCAGCAGTGCATATCCCACGCTCCGAACGGATCCCGTCAGCTAACATGCGCTTTGGAGAGAAGGTCCTCTGTTGCTGCTCTCCCATGTGTCACCCGTGGGTCTGTTTGGCAAGCCTTAATCAGCGGGAGCGGTCCTCCCCGTAAAGGAGCAGGTACCAAATGAGCTGCCCTCCCCCTTCCCCGTTTGGGCCTCAGCCAATCAGATCTGCCGCATTGTCAAGGAGTCCAAGAATACACGCTGCGCCTGTGCCTGTGATGCGCCACGGCCCTGTTTTAGTTGATAGTTGTGGCTTTGCATGAGAGCTTTGGTACAGGGAAGTCATATCTCAGGCCCACAGATCTCGGCCTCCTCTAATGCATTTATTATTTCCAAAGAGGATTGTGCTCCGCGCCGGTTGACGATAAATAGCCAACGATATTAAAGTCTGTTTCTGTTCCTTTTTTTTTTTTAAGGTTGGAAATAATGAAAGTGTGCAGATGCACGGCTGTCCCCCGCACTGCAGAATCCTGCTCTGCATAATTATGGAGATGCTGAGTTTTGCTATATTAAGTCCTTTTCTAATTAGTGTTTCTTGTGGAATAATTTATCTAGAGTGAAACATGCCCGGTGTGGAGAATAGACGGAGGATGTGGGGAGCGGGTATGCTCGGAGCGGCGGACCGGCGGGGGGATGAGTGCACGGGAGTATGTTAAACATGCAGCCAGTGATGTGTGGGGAAAGCACAGGGCCGCCCGCCTTTGGTTTAAAGCACACAGAGGACTCAGAGCAGGACTCAATCAATAAGTTCATCTCTGCAGCACCCCAGGGATCATAAAGGACAAGCAAAGAAAGCATGTGGACACATAGCAGGGAAATGGTGATGAAATACATAAATCCAATGTTTAATTCTGCCCCACGCGCCGCCTCGGAGTACGCGCGTGCCCTCGGATCGCGGTGGCGGCACTGGGATTTGCGGAGCAGAGAGCTGCTCTCCAGGCTCATTCTGCCTTTGGCTTAATAGCCGCTAGCTCGACTCTGTCAGTATCACAGTCAGTCAAAGGAAAAAGTTGCAGCCGCCTGGAGAAATCGCTGCCGATATCTGCTGTCATTCCTCACGGCTGATTTCCTTGACACCGGCGTCACAGTCGACACAGGCTCAGCCTGCTGCTGCTTCTTATCGTCCGGATCCCTGCAGGGATGAAGCCCGCCCGCCCACCATCCCCAGCGAAGTGGCTTTGGTTTCTGTTCTGCCCCCTCCTGCCCACCCCCAGGGTCTTCCCAGACACCAGGCTCGCAAAACCATTGCAGTTCATAGCATTTCTGTGACTTATCTGAAGGATCAGATCATCTGAAAGTAAAAGTAACTCAGGAATTACAGTAGATATTTATTTGTGTTTTGAACTGGGTGGGTTTTTCTGGGGGAAGGAAATTGGTCACCCTTACCAAGTCACGCATTATGTCCTACACTGAGTAAGATAACACTTTTAGGCTCCCAATCAAGAAAACAGGAGGAAGCTGTTTTTGCTGCTGGTCGAGGGTCCAAATCATTGGCACGCAGACTAAAAGATTCATTACTAGCACAGGTATATAAGTGCACCTCTGAAGTGGTGTGAAGCAGGGAGGTGGGAACCATGTGCCAGGGTGTTTGGTGAGCTGAGCTTTTACCGGAAGCTGCCGTCTGCAGTCCGTGGCGGCAAGAGGGTCGTGTTTAGGTAGCCAGCGCCCGCTAATGCATAAATGTGTGTAGAATGGGGAACATGCAGCCCTGCTGTGGACTGGGGTGGCCAGGCTTTCATCTGCCAGTCAAGAATCCCTGTGCGTTTGTGTGTGTTGCGACTCCAGCTGTCATCCAGTTTACTATCCAGCCAAAACGTCGCCTTTACTTGTTTACAGGAAGGGGGGCATTCTGGAGCCTGCCCCAACCATCATAACAGTGATATCCATAATCTCCCAGGCCTGGACTGGACTGTACCACAAAGAGCAATACATCACAGAGGAATTTACAGGCTTTCAAGGAATTCAGTAAAAGATGGACAGCCATGGTTAGAGGTAAAAAGAGTTAATGGCAGAACATTTTACAGAGCATGCCACTCAGCAGGACCCAGACTCTGTCTAACATTTAATATGACGTTTACTTGGATGTCTGCATCAGGCAGAGGTTGTTTTATGGAAAAAGGGAGGGGGGCTTTGTTAAGTGTGTGCTTCAACCACTAATGGTACTAACAGTAACCGTACCGGTGAGCATCCACACCTTGAAATTCGCAATGCAAAACCAAGGGAGGAGAGACGTTTCTTGGCTTAAAGTGTGAGGCCTAGCTCCCTGCTTCATGGCTGAAGCCCTTCAGTCTCCCCTGGTAAACTAACGGTCTAAGTGGAAGAAAATCGGCTTCTAAGTCCCATTCCTCTTCATACCTTCAATATTCAATGAGTGTGCTAAATGCACACAGCAGAGAGGAGAAGTGGGCTTGCTCCCATTCCTTGGGGGACATTAAAAAAACAATAAAGTTGGAGAATTTCCCAAGGAGATCCTCCAGCGGCCCACAATGCATCTTTGTGTGATAGTGCTGATTAGACGATCCCTTTGATGTATATCACGCCGTTACCTGCAGCGCCGTTCCCACAAGCCGGCGTCAGGGCTGTTCCATGGCCGCTCGAAGGATAGGAGGAAGTACGGCTGCCGGATCAGACGCAGGAGCCTGGGCTGTCTTGCGGGCGTATTGTGAACGATGCGGTCATGGGTCACCCGGAGCCTGCCATGGAAATCTAGGGTGTGGGACAGGGCAGCACAGGATGCTTCCAGTTCACCTGAGAGATCACGCTAACTCCATGGACAGTGAGATATGGGGCCAGACTGTCAGCTTGAGGAACTTATGCCATTCTTTAGAAATAAGTAATCTGTTTGTGTAACTGACACCTTACCTAGTTTAAAACATCCCATTCCCAGCCAGATGCATGTGATGAGGGGCAGCATGGTGGCACGCATAGGAGCCTCACTCCTCCAGGGTGGCAACCATCCAATCTAGCCTCCGTTCTGCATGTGTCTGCATGCTTTTCCCGTATCATGTGGGCATCACGTGGGGGCACCAGATTCCTCCCAGAGTCCAAAGACATGCAGCTACTGTAACTTGTCTCTAAAATTTGCCTGTACTGCATGATTTTATGTGTGTGTGTGTGTATGCATGTGTGTGTGTGTGTGTGTGTGTGTGTGTGTGTGTGTGTGTGCGCGTGTGTGTGTGTGTGTGTGATAGACTGGCATGCTGTTCTGGGTGTACCACAGCCTTGTGTCCCATGCTGCCTGGGATAGGGTCCAGAACCCCCATGACCCTGACCAGAATAAGCAGCTAGAAGATGGATGGATGGATGTGCAGACTGGGCTTCCTCCACGCGGGGGGAGAGCAGCCTCTTGCTGGCACATGGCTCAGCACACCACTGGCCTGCTAGTGTGTCTTCAGCAGCATCCGCAGTGACATGGGCTGTCAGAGCGAAGTGGAGAAGGCACAGGAAGAGGCCCGCAGGCGCAGCGGGAGGCACGGCCGTGTGACGTCACGTGCAACGCGTGGGGGTGAGGGATCTGAAGCCCAACTAACAGGATCCCAGCAAGGCATGCTGGGAGCTGGCCACCTGCTCCTGTCTACGCTGTTAACCTTGCACAACAGTGTTTCTACATCCAAAGATATATGGGTAATAAAATAGTGCTGATCGTATATTATCTCTATAAATCATGCCAGCAGGAAGAGGGGGTGACAAACGCGGTGTCCTTACATATGGCAGAGAGTCACCAGCCTGCCGCTGCAACACAGCTCGCTCAGAGCTCGCCATCTCTGAATGGCTCCTGACCATGCGTGCGTGTGTGTGTGAGAACTCATGTGCGTTTTAAGTATATATTACATTATAAGGATCCAAATGACCCCACAATGTGATAAAAATTTTTGGTCCTCACAAAGGGAAACTCAATTTTATAAAAATCTGTGACATCAAGTCTTGTATTTAGTTTGGTTACTTATGGTTAAGGTTAGTGCTGGGTAGGGGTTAAGGTTGTCATTGTTGGGATTAGGGTTTTCCCCATAGAAATGAATGGACAGTCCTTACAAAGACATGAACAGAAAGATGTATATGTGTGTGTGTGTGTGTGTGTGTGTGTGTGTGTGTGTGTACGTGCCTCACATCTGGAACGCATGCTCAGGATTCTGTCCCCCCAAGGAAGGTAGCTCTTGACTGGGAGCTTCTTCTCTCACCATGCTCGTGCTTGTGTCCGGGGTGGGTTAGTGTGCTTGTTGCTGACCACCCACGTGTCTCTGGCACTCTGCCCCCCTGTGTACCCCAGTGATGTCATGCAGAGGAGCTGAGGGGGTGGCGGAATTTGGGACGGCCCACAGCAGCTGCGGGGGCCCGGCTCAGATTATGTGCAGAACCACAAATCAGCCCAGCGCTACTCGTCTCCATTTTAACTCGCTTCCCTGCTGCCAGGCTTCTTGTATTCTGGGCTCCACATATAGACACAGTGCTGGCTCTGCAGCCACCCCCCCGTGTCGGATTCTGCACCATGGCATGCCCCCCCGCTCCCCCCCATCCCCACGTGCGAGTGACAGCACCTGGAAACCACCACTGTACCTTCGCTGTGCTCCTTCGCGCTCAAACCTCATTCTGTGGCCTTGCCTCTGTAGCCGCGTGCTGAGCTGAGCGTTTCGGTCTTGGAGCACGCCGCTTATAAGAGCACAGCTGCTAGGCCCTCTGACCAGCAGCCATTTTGACGGGCACTGCAGTTGTACTGTGAGATGAGGAAGCGGCCCAGTATGAACACGCTCCCTAGGTAATCCACGTGATGCAGGAGGGATGGGGACGTTTGTATGCTGTCATATGTGTTCCCTTTTGAACATTGTTCCACGTTACAGACTTTGGTACCATCTTTGCTGAGATGAGCCACTTCCTATATTTAACTATAAACATTGAATCTTTCAGCTTGTCTTTCCCAGGGAAGACTCCAAACTAGCCCATGGATGCGTGTGCCTGTGTTGTGCTTATCTGGAGTATCATCATGGCGATCTGCCTCCCCCGTCTGTGGGGTGGTTCAGGGGGTTTGGGCAGAACTAACGGTGCTAGTTTTGTTCATCAGACTCACAGCATAGGCGCTGCTGCCTCTCAGTCAGGATGGCAGTCGGTAGTACAGAGGAAAAGTAAAGGAAAAGGAGCAAAGAAAGGAGGCCGGTCCACACGGCTGGAGCAAGACACTACTTAAAACAAATGGCTTCCTCTCTGAGAGCCAGGGCCCTTCGAGGGAAAGTAGCCTCTGGTTATCTCCATAAGCAGCACTTCACGTGCCGTGACTTTAATTGTTTTCCGAGGAGCGGTGTTGGCAAGGGCAGGCTGGGAAAGCCTCTAGGAATGACCTGAGCATCCTTCCCCCGTGTCATTAAGCCAGGGCCGTAAACAAAGCTCACCAGAGGCCGGACCATGACGGGAAGCCAGCCGGGACCGAGGGCCCCGCTTCTCCTGATACGAAGCTCCAGAGCCATCAGAGAGAGCAGGAAGAGCAGGCCCTCGGGCCCCTTTCCTGCTGCCCGGCCCCCCTGGGGAGCGCTGGCATGTTAGCGCAGTGTGGCACTGCTGGCACTGGGTGTCCTTTTCTGTTTCCTAATGAGTTAATGAGACCAGATTGCAGAAAACCTGCTGCTGCAATGTAAACAGTTAAAGACACAACTGGAGCACCCTTGCACAAAGAGGAAGTGCAGTGTGCGTGTGGTTAAGGAAACTAATTTAATCATGTGCTTCCAGGAACCATCAAATCCACTTTAATCACAGGAGTATTTTTAGGGGCACATGCTCATGTGAAACGCAAGTGGGAGAAGTTTTCGTAAGATTCTCTCCTTTCCGTCAGTGTCTGTGGCAATATTCGCTTGTCTTGCTTTTATCGTGACCACAGGGTCAACGCTGGAAGACTGCGTCTCCTTGGATTTTATTTCTTTTATTTCCCTCAGTAATCTATGGGGCCAGAAAACACCTCCGTTTAACATCCGTGGGTGTGGTGATACACATCTCTTGCTCCGTAAACCCTCGGCTCATCGCTGTTTAGGCTGTCGTGTGCATGTTCTCTGTGTCCATCTTCCTGCGCGGTTATCCCCAGGTCGCCTCCTGTGAGCCAGTTTGGGATCCACGCTGGCGAACAGAGGGCTACTCCAGGGGCCACGCGTTTGAGCAGGTGTGAGATAGTGGCAGTTATTGCCTGTGCTCAAGGCGACAGTTGTACAGGCATCCGGCGTTGAATTTATTAGTGCTGAGCACTTGCACTGCATGGAGTGCTTGAACAGACAGCTGTCTGCCCCCTCACAGAGGCACTGTGCCAAGGCAGAGTCACCCTCTTTAGTCTCTCATTGGTGCGAGTCGGACACTCACCAAAAAGCCTCCGGTCCTCTGGAGGGGTGTGGGCGTGCTCAGTGCAGAAAGGTTTTGTGGGATGCTAACCGTCATGGCCAGGGGGCGCAGCTGCTGTCCAGCTCAGTGGAGCGGCCTTCCTGGTGATGTCATAACCAGCAGAGACAGGGAAAGCATCACAGACAAGGAGCACGTCACGGTTGGGAATGTGTCATGGGCAGGGAGCACATCATGGACAGGGAGCGCGTCACGGTTGGGAGTGTCACAGACAGGAAGCATGTCATGGTCAAGTGGCGCGTCACAGGTAGGGAGCGTATCGTGGATAGGGAGCGTGTCACGGACAGGGGGCGCATCACGGACAGGGAGTGCGTCAAGGGAAGGGAGCGCGTCACGGACTGGGAGTGCGTCAAGGGCAGGGAGCGCATCACGGACAGGGAGCATGTCACGGACAGGGAGCGTGTCAAGGGCAGGGACCGCGTCACGGACAGGGAGCATGTCACGGACAGGGAGCGTGTCAAGGGCAGGGAGCGCGTCACGGACAGGGAGCATGTCACGGACAGGTAGCGTGTCAAGGGCAGGGAGCGTGTCAAGGGCAGGGAGCGCGTCACGGACAGGGAGCATGTCACGGACAGGGAGCGCGTCACGGTTGGGAGTGTGTCACAGACAGGAAGCATGTCACGGTCAGGTGGCGCGTCACAGTTAGGGAGCGTATCGTGGATAGGGAGCGTGTCACGGACAGGGAGCGTGTCACTGACGGAGTGCGTCAAGGGCAGGGAGCATATCATGGACAGGGAGTGAGTCACGGACATGGAGCGCGTCACGGTCAGGCAGCGCATCACAGGTAGGGAGTGCATACCGGATAGGGAGTGTGTCACAGGCAGGGAGCGTGTCATGAACAGGGAGTGCGTGATGGGCAGGGAGCGCATCACGGTTGCGAGTGTGTCACAGACAGGAAGCATGTCACAGTCAGGCGGTGCGTCACAGTTAGGGAGCATATCGTGGATAGGGAGCGTGTCACGGGCAGGGGGCGCGTCACGGACAGGGAGTGCGTCATGGACAGGGAGTGCGTCATGGACAGGGAGCACGTCACGGTTGGGAGCGCATCCCGGATAGGGAGTGTGTCACAGGCAGGGAGCGCATCACAGGGAGGGAGCGCGTCATGAACAGGGAGTGCGTGATGGGCAGGGAGCGCATCACGGTTGGGAGTGTGTCACGGTCAGGCAGCGCATCGTGGATAGGGGGCGTGTTACAGACAGGGAGTGCGTCACAGGGAGGGAGCACGTCATGGGCAGGGAGCGTGTAATGGACAGGGAATTTTTCACGGGTATGGAGCAGGTTTACACAAGGATATGCAGCCCTTGGAGGTCTTAAGAGGCATTTCTACCGAAATTCAATAATATTATGTGACTTTGTGCATAGAAATGAAGGGAGCATAGGAATGTACAGTGACACTTGACCATTCATGTAGGCTTTGACTGGAAGATCCGCTTTTCATTGCTGCTTGTTCTTTCTTAATTTTTGGCATGCAGATCTGTGAAATCATTTTTCAAAAACAAAGTTCCCTCTGTCTAACAGTTTCCTTTGGATGTGTATCAGGTGATGGAGAAAACGAGCTGTTTTGGCCGGCATACAGTTAAAAGGGGGCTTATGTTCTACAACATTAAATTAATTTTCTTTTTAAATTTTATTATATCATATCAAGCATTTATAATGGGAATTGAAGGGAAACAATTTTCTTTCCATTATCTAGAACATTCAAGTTCAGCAATCAGTACATTCATTTTTAATTCATTTCATTAATTTCGAATTCGACTGCTAAGACGGTGGATTTTGAGGGGCTGTCCGCTTCACCCGGAGATAGCGGTTCCTTTCTGTAGTGGATCCCGCCCCTCCCGACCCCCACATCTTCCATCGAGCTCACTGATGATAATAGCTGGCCCACTGACTTTCACGGCCCCGTCCTCGCCCGTTCTTCCGCTGGCTAGAGCGCGCCGCTGTTGCAGGAAGTGACGAGCTCTACCCACGATCTGGCGCTGCGGTTCGCATTGCCAGAACACGCTGGGAGGACAGTAGCTGCACAGAACCCACCGCCCGACCAATGAGACAGAAGGCCGACGTTTACGAAAATCTGTTTCGAGGTCTGTTTGTGCCCAGCATCCATGGGGGAAAACATACATATGCACCGTTTATCATGTTAAAGGAATATTGTCCACTTTTATTTAATAGGTATAATTTTAAAATAAAAGAATAACCGTCTTGCTATTACTTACGTGACCCAGGGAATGAGGATTGACAGATGATCGCAGTACATGGGTTTTAAGGAGGGGGACACAGATACTGTTCAGTGCCCAGAATAAGGCATGCAGGGTTAGGCATGTCCAGCTGGGAGCCTCTGGTATGTGTATTAATTATGAACTGGGAGTTCTGCTTGTACACTTCAGAACAATTTCTGGGTGTGTTGAAATATGAAAATGTATCTATTGATCAAAAAATGAAGAAAAAAAAAAAACGTGGGTATTGAAGTAATTTGTCTTTTGCTGTTGACCTTGGTTAATGAATGGTAGCTTTTTCCGTCAGGAAGTCAGATATTAGCCGGCTGACAATCCATCTTACATGTTCACTCAGCCTTTGCCCCTTGTTGTTGGGAAATGTGTTTTCTCACGCACATGGTGAGTGCTTTGAGGGTCTTTCTGTCCATTACCCGCCACGTCTCCCGCCAGCCGGACCACAGCGAGCCACAAGACAAGGAGCGTGAAAAGCTATGGGGGATTTTCTCCTTGGGAGAAACGAGGCTTTAGGAGGAGCTTGGCTGTGAAGCCGGAGAGGGTTTTTTGTTTCTTTCCCCCAGCCGCGATCCTTCACACCCTGGGGGAGGCGAATCCCCAGCCGTGTTGCGGCTCGCTTGTGCTACGGTGTCATGGAGACGCAAGGGCACAGTGAGCAGGAGAGGGCCCTTCAAGCAGTCTTTTCCAGGGCCACAATCTGCTGACTCATGCAGAATAAGGAGGCAAAATCATTACTCTTAAAGAGTTCTGTCAGATGGTGCAGGACAGATAAGGAGCCCAGGAGCCCTGCTGCAGGCTCATGTCAGGGCGTCGCGGTGTGGCATCCGGCTCGCTCCCGCCCGCCTGCCTGCCCGCCCACACACATGCGTGACCAGCACGCTCAGTCTCATATCTCCCTGCTTTAGAAGTTTCACTGAGCCTCCTGAGACATGCCTGTTATTATTAACCACCAGTGTCTGTGGTTTTCATCATTGATGTAATTATAGGGCCGTTGACAATCGATAACAAGGACAGGAAGATGCGTCAGTTGGAAGTGGTGACCAGGGCAGGCTGTTTCACTCTAATCTCAGGACATGCACTGTTGCTAGTTGGCACCATTTACACCCCCAAACGCCCCCAACGAAGATCTTAAATGTGTAATCAATGTAGGGCCCTTTGGGCAGAGCCCAAGGCACAAGAATAAGCCATGCAGTGGAAGGCGCTCTAGCTGAACTCTGTAGTGTGTATCAGCATGTGAATCAGCTTTTAGCTGTGAGAAACATTTCATCTCAGTCTCTGCTCTTCACTTTTAAGGAGGGTCACGGCACAGGGGAGATGCTTTCAAAAGAAATGTCCACTGGTAAACAAGAATAGCAGATGGAAATCATTCTCTTGGCAAATCAATGATTTTTTTTTTGGTTGGCCTGCAGTAGTAGTTTTGTATTAAGGTTTGTTTTTAATTTATAGGCTAATAGCACACCTTGTGCATTGAGTGGTACACATAAGCTGACAGCTACCGCAGAGTTAGAGGCTGTGCTGGGTTCTCCAGCACCGTAAATTCCCCCGTGTCCTCCGCTGAGTGTTTGACAGTGATTGGCAGCCCTATAAATGCTGTGAGGTATCAGCCTTGAAAAGCATGGATGAATTAATACAGAACCAGGAGAAAAGTTAGAAGCTGGGACTGCTTTGTTCTGTGCTGAAAACATGCAGCTTAACACACTTGTATTTAAATGGCATAAAACTCCTTGAAGGAAACTATCAGTTGTTAATAAGTTGTTTTACAGCGTGGAGTTTGGGGCTGTTTTCCTCGATTTGAGTAGTTTTTCTGCTCCTTGCATGTAGAGAGTGTTAAATTATTGTTGTTATTATTAGTATTTTTTATTTTGCGAAATAGGAAGTTTGGCCCTTGTCCCTGCCCTTGCATTAATGACAATGTTAACACAGGAAAGTAATTTGAATTCTAACAAAGTGAAGATTAGCCGCCGGTGGTATGGAAAATGGCGATTATTTTTAAAATAATCCTGTTTTGATATGCATCAGTGTTCCAGCAGGAATTTCATTTTTTTTCCCAGGCCTGTGTGTAAACAGGCCGCGTGTTTCCTTATCAGAAAACAGCACAGGCGGGACTGAAAGCTCTTTGGCCCCCCTCTTGCCCCGCCTCCCCAACAGCGCGCCGCTAAGACGCCTCCCTGGGTGTCAACAAGTTCTTTCATTATGTCCCAGGTAGTTTGTATTTACCTGAAAAAAATCATTTACCCATAGCAAACCCTGAAAATGCATGAGTAAGTGCAGGATTTTTGAATATAGAATTTTCCACAGCATTCGGCCATACAGCAGCCGTCAACAGTCACTTACGCTCAACAATGTGATTGAATAATGTCACTGGGGCATGCTGTGTTTACAAAGTTGTGTTTATAACATATGTCCCAATTGGTTTATATTGTGTTGGGCAGTGTCTACTTTATCTCACAACTGCAGTTAAGTTCAATTTAAAACTTGGAATTAAATCCTCAAGGTATTCAACATTTTGGTGTTATATTGGCAGTAAAATCCCACTGGCTTTTTATGAGGTTTGGAAATGCTGGCAAATTCTGTTATGTTTAGGTAACGTGTTTTATTTCGAGCTCAAACCGTCAGTCTGAAATACATGTGCTGCTATTTTTAAGTTGTTTAACAGGCAAGATCATCCTGATCTCTGTTTAGTTTTTACAGTGATTGATTGCTCTTGCCTGAGGCTCATCTGCATGTTACACATGTCTTAATGTTTACTAGGATTATTTGAATATAGAAATACTAACCTCTAACATTGTCTGAGAATTTCAGTTTTATTTGCTGAGAAAAATTCAGTTTCTATTCCAGGTCAGAAAGGGCCCTGCTGAAAGGATATAATGTCATTTAGACTCTATAACTCATGTCCGATTCCCTTTCATTCTATAGGCAGCCAGGAGGACTGTTGGGTCTTTTTTTGTTGGTGTAGAGGTTGCAGGATTTGGAATAGAGGTGACCAGCAAGACGAGACTGCGGTCCCTTGAATTATAAAACCTCCACTTGATCCAGGGGTTGATGTCCAGTTAATGCTGACAGTTGAAATCGATTCAGGCTGGATCATTTACGTTCATAAAGCGCCCTACTACTCCCCCACCTCCACTCCCAGACATTCTGCTGCGGAATGGCCTGCAATGACACCTGAACCACATCCTCTCAGCTATCAGTCTTTAGTAATAATTAGACCTAATGTCTGAGATGTGTTTAAGGCTACTTACTCCTAATTACATCATTTTCATGTTTATCACAGTTTCGTTCTGCAATTGTATAGATGAAAAGAGCAGTAGCGGTTTGGGGAGATGCATGTAAAGGTCTTTGAATATATCCGTGCCATGAGTAGTGAACATGAACCACAGCCATCCTCTGTGTCATTACAGCAGAGCTGGCAGGGTTTATTCTGAGGGCAGCATTCACAGCAGGGCCGGTTCTAGACGGGGGCACGGGGGCGCAATGCCCCACCAAATGCTCCGCAAGCCCCACTAAAGCCAAAGATGCGACCCACCAACATCTCTTATTGCCCCCCCATTTGATACAGTCTAGAACCGGCCCTGATTCACAGCCTTCCTAGGGGTGGAGTTCAAAGGTGCTCAGGTCTGTCCTCATTTAGAACTGAGCACTGTGCCCCGGCTGGTGCACAGCCTGCTTCTAATACTGCTTCTTCCATGTGGAGTGTATGCGTCTGTGCCGTTGGTGTCAATTGGAAGGCTGTGATTAGGATGTGAAGTTCACCTAATATTTGACAAGGTTATAAATAGCTAATGTGAGCTCCTATTCTGAATTGCAACTGGAGCAGGATGGACCACCCCCCTCTCCAGGCTGGTCCCAATGCTCAGTCCAGACTACTGACTGGAACATGACACCGTCAACAAATTGTCAATTCCGTTTTCCAACACATTTCACCAAGCTCCCAGTCCCGTGGCCTAGGCTCTCTGGCCGCTGTGAGTGACAAGCTGGCCTCTGAAATCACACCTGATCATCCCGAGGTCATTCTGTCTGTTTGCTTCATCCTCTGTCTGTCCACTGCATTCTTTGCTGTAATCTTTATCCAATGTCTTTTTATTGCATCTAGTGTCTCTTCACTGCATTCTTTGCTGTGATCTTCATCCAATGTCTCTTCACAGCATTCTTTGCTGTAATCTTCATCCAGTGTCTCTTCACTGCATCCAGTGTTTCTTCACTGCATTCTTTGCGGTAATATTCATCCAGTGTTTCTTCACTGCATTCTTTTTTTTTTGCTTCATCCTCTCCATCTTCATTGTCTCTATCTTCATCCTTTCTCTGTTCTCTTCATACACTATCTTGGTCCTCTTTCTTCATCCTCTCTTGGTTCAATTCATCATGTTTTCATTGTCTCTATCATCCTAACTTCATCCATTCCCTTTTCCTGTCCTCTCTTTATTCACTTCATAATTTATATCTTCATCCTCTCTATCTTCATCTTCTATTCATTCAATTCATCCTTTATTCATCCTCTCACTCCATGTCATTGTGCCTATCTTCATCCTCTCTCTCACTTTATCCTTTGTATATTTTACTTCTTACATTCTAAATTCTAGATTCTATAGAATTTAACCTCATTTTGCAAATGGACTGGGGTCACCTCGACCCCAAAAATATCACAGGGGTTATCATCAGTTTACTTCAGTGAGTTCACTTAATTTTATGTATTTGCTTTGTTCTATCACACATGATCATTGGGGCAGGTCCTGCCAGGAAGGGTTTTCAGGAACATTGGCAAAAGCATGAAATCAATACAGACAAATCAGAAGATCCACGGACTCTCTCACATGCATATATATGTATCCATTTACATTCGTACATCCATCCATGAACCATCTAAGCTGAATGAAGATGCACACGGCTGAGAAGCAGCTTGCTCGCCTCAGTGTGATTTTTCTTAAATGATGAAATCATTATTGCTTTTAATGTTTCCAATTTAATGGACACATTAATTTGCACTGATAGCCCCACAGAGTGTTATTTATGACTTGCGTTTAATTCAGAGCTCTGTCGGTGGGAATATTCAACAATTCTTTCTGTCCTCTTTCCGAGAGCCTGCACTGCTTACCATATGAAATAAACATGAAAGTCTACAGAGACACTAATTGGCGCACAACAGTGAAACCTAAAATCGAAACGGAACAAATGGCATTATGGGCTAGGAAGGCTCCCTTATCCGATGTCACATGTCCAGCTTACTGTTTACACAGTCACATGTAGTGAATCCAGTTAGGCAGGGAAAGGCTAATTTGTACCACCAAGGTGGCACCTGCAGTCTGACACCTGCGCCTGTGCGAGCCGGCCCGCCCCCCTCAGTCGCTGCAGCAGCCTGCTTCTGGTCAGGGGCTCAGTCTTTTTGTCAGAGTACCTGAACTTTTAAAAGTGCCCTTTGAATAAATAATAATTTTAGTGGAGGGACACTGGGCCCGGCAGAGTCTCTCCTGCTTTTAAAGGTTACGCAGTTACATTTGCTCATCTTGGCTGGCTGCTCTGTGGTCAGTGGGGTGGGGCTGAAGGTGCTTGCTGTCCCTGACTCCACTGGCATTAGAACACAAGTGGAGGATGTACTTGAGCTACCCAACCTTCCCCCAGCCGGAGGACCTCCAACCCCCTGTCCTTTCACCCGGTTAATGAGGGGGCTGCTTTAGCGTGTACCTCCTTCATAGGGCCTGGCTCATTTACATGAGGAGGAGAAGAAGGAGGAGGCGTGTTACTGTGAGAGGGAGCGGGGTGTCCATTCCGAGTAGCACAGGTCTGTGTTCGCAGGTCTATGTGTGAGCACAGGTCTGTGTTCGTGGGTCTGTGTGTGTCCACTAACCCCATGCACCCTGAGGAGGGCCCACAACTCCTGTCGGCTTTGAACCACGGGATTAAGCATGAATACTGGCGGCAGACTGCAGTGAGAATTCACCACAGGGCCTGATTGGTTACATCTTTCTACAGCGGGTAGTGAAGATCTGCGTGAAAGCAGCCCGTGTGGCAGGCTGATTCTTGCTTCTCGCTCTCGACATGTAACAGGCACAGCACTGTCTTTGGCTCCAGGGTATGTGGTAGCTAGTTTCCAGATATGTGTAGTACTGGTGGGTGGGGCCAACGCTTTCAGCTCTCTCCGCCCTCAGAGTCGCCAGGGTAACTCTGCACAGCAGCGGCATTGGGCAATCCTGAGTGGTTGGTAATTTTCAAATTGATCAAATAACGTGTCGTATTTCATCTGGAAATGGAAAGTTGGAAAGAGGACGTGAGACAAGGTTATTAACCGGACATATAGGTTATTTTCTTGTTAACTTTATAAGGCTATATAATATTTAGGTTAGTCTGAATGCACATTAAGCTTAAGGACACAAGTGAAGGGAATTATTTATATTGTTCTAAAGATGAAAGGAAAGATGATTATTCAGCAATTGCCTTATAATGCCTGTTAGTAGGAAAAAGGAGAAATGGGGAGGCTGTATTTATACAGAAATGTAGCAAGTCATGCGATCCCTCTATCCCTCAGCCTTGATACTGTGCAAACTGAGATGTCCTGCTGGCCGTGACGTGGAAGCTCGAAGTTTCAGGACCCTTTTGGACCTGGGTCACCACGGTTTGCGTTGCTTGGAGTGTGCCTTGCCTGATAAAGGATGGCTGGGGGAAGGTGTACTACGACACCAGCAGGGGGCAGTATTCCAGCCACACCAGCCTGCCACAGAACATAAAGTTGGAGGACTACCTCCCTTCCACCCCCCCCAGAGCCAGGCTCAGAATTAGAATTCCGAACGATGCCGGGTTGCTAGTACAGTGAAACATAAATAACAGGGAATAAGTTATTCAAGTCTCCAATTACCGATGAGCAAACGGACATTTTAAGATGTAGATGAAACTCCGGGATCGTGTACTTCAAAGCCATAATGGAGCATAATGCTCTCAAACTCTTCATAAATATTGCAGCGTTCCAGAGTCACTTCTCCTCATCTGAAACAGAAACTTCAGACGCAGTCCTCCCCGTTGTGGCCAGATGGCCGGCACATTAACTATTGAAGAACACAAAAAGTTGGTATTAGGAATCGCCGGCATATTAATGAAAAGCAGCGTAACGCACTCCTTAGAAGTGCCCCTCTGTTTCTGTTTACTTTCTCCAGATTTCCCCGTTTAATAACGCAGCATAGATGTTCAAAACAGTTCGGCCCTCCAGTGCCGCACGGTGTAACGTTTTGGAAAAACTCATTAAGCCGCTGGTCTTTGTATGAAGCCCTACTGAATAAGCAGAATTACAAAATGTTTATTTATATATCACTCCATCTATAAATTATAAACAAATACGTGATTAAAAAGGGCAACTACTGGATTGACATATCTCACGTTTTGGTACCGAATAAGTAATCACCAAGGAGTGGGTGGTCCTCATGGTAAAAGGAAGTGTTGTGTTTTGTAGGGGGTGTGGGGGATTTTGCTGAAAAGCCGGCCTGCACCAAATGAGTAATCAACTCTCTCTTTTAATGAGGATCACGTGTTCTCAGCAGAGAGCCGCGTGTTGAAAGGGAAGCCAGAGCAGGACACCTGGAGTGATTATGAGGACTGGGAGTGGGTGGGGGGGGTGGCAGTACAGAAACACGGCCACCGTGGCCCCGGGCTCCGACGTCTTTCCTAATGAGCCGGAAATAGTTGCTGGGCGTGCAGGCCGGCAGGGCTATCGGGGGCCGTGATCCCCTGACCCCAGCCCTGGATGGCCTTTAGTACGTGCACATGGCTATATAAATATTCCCCCTCATGAATAATGTTTACCACTGTATCTCAAAAACACTACAGTTCCATATCATAGACCTGTAAAGGATTCTAATAGCTGTTAATGTGTCCTCTTTAAAACAGTCATTGTCCCTGGACAGTCCGGCGGCTTGGACTCCACCCGACGTGACATAATTCAGCATTGGCCCTGGCGTCGTGTCATTGCCAGTCTGACTTCTTTCTTTTGGTTGGTTGCCTACTGCCGGAGGGTTTGGTTTCTTAGCCTTGGCTTAATAACTGTGAAAAGCCAAAGGAGAAAGCATAAAAGTCGGTTTTATAGCTTTCCGAGTCAGCGTTCATTTCCTAGTGTTTGTGATGGAAATTACCCACTGATCTAAGGCTGCTGATACTTAGCGTGTGCCTGTGTGTAGCCGTACAGGACGCCGGCCTAGTCTGCTTATTCCAGGCCAGACAGAGAGGCTGTCTCTGAGAAATGCCTTTCAATACTGATCAGTCAGTACAGTAAAAATGTCAGTGTGAAGGAGTGATCCCTACAAGTCCTCGGCAGGTTGATAAACCTGCACAACGGCACTAGGGCCAGATAAACCTGCCCTCTGTAAATCACCAGCCTCTTCACTGTCCCCCCCCCAGATGGGTGAAACGTGACGACGGCCACCACCGTGTCAGGCGGGGCATGGTCAGGCAGAGTCATCGTTCGCACTCCCTCCTGTCCACCCATCTGTCTGTGCACTGAACGTCTGTGTCTCCTGTGGGACCGAACCTCGCGCTCTGATTGGCCCAGTTGTGGTCACATGACCCATCTCTGTTTGAACTTTTGCCCCAAGAATGACTCACAAGTGGGCACTAGGGAGCCACCTGTCAAATGTTATTAGTGCTAGCAGGGAGAGGAAAAAAATCATTGGGCTGTATGTGATGAAATACAGGCATTTATCAGACAGAGGTGTTTTCATAACAGAAAAAGAGCCTTATAAACAGATCTACTAAATAAAAAAGTATTAAAATGAAACATGACGTTTTTAGATAAAGGTTTTCAACAGGCATTTTGTGAAGCAATTTTGCAGTGTCTGTCATAGAAATAAACAGGTGAGGGATCACAATCCTAAGTTTATGTTTGAGGAGTGTGCTGAGCAGCCTCACGCTGGCCTGCGGCGGCGGGTGACGGGCTGCCTGGTGTTCAGGCTGCTCTCTCTCCAGCCCCTCGGACGCACGGGGCATTATGGGAAGTCCTGTGAAATTCCCATTCCTCTCAGAAGGCTCTTACCGGTAGGACTGCACGCTCTGGAGGGGAAAACAAAGATTTGTTGATACCCAGCCGCTGCAGAAATTGCACCCCAGAGGATTCACTTAACATGTAAAACATGCTGTAAATTAAAAACAACTGGATGTCAGTGTGGATAAACGTGATGTTTTCATGGGTTATGCATATGGGCTTTGTCTGAGGAGCTCTGCCTCCCCATCTACCCCGCGCACAACCCTTTACCCACCCCCCCATACCCAACCCCACAGGCTCTCCCCATCATCCTTTCCCAGTCTCCATCCAGCTCTGCACCCTGGCAGCTGATAGCTGCTTGTCCGAAGTTGGGCGTTTCCAAAGACACCTTGTGTTTATGTTATGCCCCTGCTACTGGCCCGGCCCACAGACCCTGCGTTCTTAAGGCCACCACATGCGTCACTTTAGCTGGGGAATTCACCCTACTTGGACTGTACAGCAAAATTTTAACGAGACTAAGCTTTATTAAAAGTGAGGGCCTTTGATCATCAAAGGGTTTGGAAAAGCTGCTCTGTGACTAGGTGATGTTTGTTCCTAGTGCTTTTCCATTGACTTAAACCTTGCTAGACACTCATTTTTACATGCAGGGGATTTGTTGCGTGGGTGTGTTTTCAGACAATTAACCAGCGGCGGCCAACGGCAACTCGTTTGTAATGGCCCCTCACCTGGCTTGTTTCCGACTGCATCCAGTGTGCCTCTGATATCACCAGCATATTCAGTGTGAGCGAGGCCTTGCTGGATTCTAAATTAATACAGTAATCAGCTGTAAATACTCCTGCCTCTTTACAGGGGAAACATGAACTCTGTGAGGCCTGTCTCAACAATTACCATGTGCGTTTGCTGCTAATACTATACAATAGCCACTTACTGTCCCGCTGTCAACATTTCTGCTGCCTTATATATCAGAGCGGAAGCACTTCTCTCGCACCTGCCAATATCCGCTCATGGTGGACTCTAATGGATAGACCTTAAAAGGAGATTCCATTACATTCCATTACGGCCAGATGAAAAGTGAAGGCAAATAATAACGCTTTTTATTGGCTCATCTCCTGTAGATCTTAAAATGTCCAGTGTGGGAAAACACTGTATGAGCACCTGAACTACTATCAATAAGTCATATGAACATACAGAACATTCAAAGAAAAATTTGAATATCGTTGTTGATGTTATGAAAAATAATCTCTAGAGTAATGTTATGAGTCTTTGTTAAGAGGGTCATTGAATGGGTCAAACTGATGAAACTGTTACCATGTAATTTGCAGAGTGGGGGGATTATCTCGTACAGTGATCTGTCTTTAAGTTTAGGAGATTTTTTTTTTACTGTCCTTGACTTGATTAAATCTGTTTCAGGTATAAATCACCCCTTCAGCTCAGAATGTGCTGAAGTTATAAAAGAATTAGCTGGTGGGGCTCGTGGTGCTGGCCCTCCGTTCGCACCTAGGGTTTGCTGGAGTAGACCTGGCTTTCCTGTGACCCTCACCACGATAAGCTGCTTTGGGATAATTAACGGAGATATGGGTTAAAAAGTATCAGAGAGACTAATGATTGTTTACTGTTCATTAGGCTCTGCTCATGCTGCATCAACATCTTAAAAAGATTAGCATGACCAGATGTCCCAGTTTATTCAGGACTGTAAGTTTTCGGACTGAGCTAGGGACAGGGCTGTCAGCAGAATTGGATAGTTCAGGTCCAGAGAGTAAAAGTCCAGACCAAGATTTTGTTTCAACCAACCAGTTAAGTACTCTGTCACTGTGACTCTTTATACTCATTATTAGTCGGTTGAAACAAAATCTTGGTCTGGACTTTTATTCTCTGGACCCAAAGTACCCACCTCTGGCTGTCAGTGTGGTCTGCTTTTCAGCACAAGGGCATCTGCATGGGTAGCTGATGTTCTATGGAACGGTCTCGCTGTGCTTTTCACATAACTGTAAAAAGTGCTTTTATTAGTAATTTAACAAAGAAGCTCTGTTTAATGGCCTGAAAACACATTGCTTATGACAAGGAGACGCTTTACTCTTTGTGAAGTAATTAGAATGAACTTTCATTCAGCTCCTGTGGTGTATTTAACAGTTTCAATAGCAGAATAGCTAGTTTAGTAGAAAAACTTGCAGGAGTGTGTGTATGTGTTTGTATGTAAAGTCTGTTACTTTTTAGCTTGTGGGGGCATTTTTTAGGTCTCCACAATATAAAGCTCAATTTTATAAAAATCTGAGTGCAAAAAAATAGTCTTATATTTTGTTTGGTTTCTTATGGTTATGGTTTTCCCATAGAAATGAATGGATATAAAGGTGTGTGTGTGTGTGTGTGTGCGTGCGTGCGTGTGTGCGTCTGTGTGTGTGCGTATGGGCGCATGTCATTACATTCAGATGCCATTAGGGATATGGCAGCTCACAGCCCTGATTTCCATGCATGTGTTTCATTCTATGAGACCACAAGCACATGAGTGTGTGACTGAGAAGAACTGGTTCAAATGCATGCCTTAATGGATAGAGAACAGCCGGCCGGACCCAGGCAATCCTGCGCAGCGACCGGCAGCTGCGGCAGCTAATGGAAATCCAAGCTGACAGGACAATGAAAGGGCAATTGGCACTCTTTAGTACAGGAAAGGTGGGAGAACAGAGAGGGAGGGAGGGAGTGCATGTGTGATTATGTGTATGAGACAAAGCAAGCTAAATGAGTAAATGAGGAGGTGAAGAACTGGCCATTGCTGGCTCACGCTCACTGACAATGCTTCCAGTTCGATAGTTAAAGTGTAGAACAATTTAGATTTATATCCGTCTCCATTCCACAGCAGAGACGCGGCGACACGGCGAATGATCATTTTCCCTCCATCGAGATTAATGGAACGTCTCGCGTAATTACAAATGTTCAGTCTGACGACAATACTGGCATCTGCCATCACTTCTGCTGTGACACGTCTGACAGTTGTGAAGCTCCACTGTTACTGAGATGGCATGAGTTAAAGCACCAGATTTGTTTGTTTCACAGTCATTACTATAAGCATCTGTCTGGATGGACCCAGCTGTCTTGCCGAGCAGCTTTGTTTTAGACTGAGGACTTTTTCTTATCCGAGTAACATCATGCACATGATGAGTATTGGCTGGTTCGGAGAGGCTGGGAGGGTCGTGTGTTTGGGTGTCGTTTGCATGCATTACGCAGACTAGCCGGATCATTGTGTCTGTGAGTGGCATCGATCCAAGATAGTAGTTCATGTAGCTTTTTCATCCACGGTCCTCAGCAGGTCGTGATCGTTCCCTAGCCCCCAGAGCTACTTTCAAGACATTTCCTAACAATTTAGAAGAAGCAGCGAGCGAGAGGAACACGGCTCAGTAAAACGGTAAACTGTGGCTGATGTTCTCCCTTACCGCCATTTTATAACTCAGTGCTGTATATATATAATGACCCATTTAAAATGACCAACTATATTTCTGGTACCATAACCAGTAAATCTATTCCATTAATTGAATATCTCTGCTGATAGATTTGCTTTGGACCTCAAATCATAATACTCTTTTATTACTATATTATGCAGATGACATTTCAATAAATGTCACTCTGTGTTATACCCTTAATGGAACAGGCATTGTGACATCAGTGAGCCACCCCCATATACATGGAAGCTGCCATCGCCTACTGGGTCATTTTATAGCACAGGCAGGTATGTTTCCTATCAGGAATGCTCGCCGACAGTAAGGGTGGCCGGCCATGGCCACCTCCTTGCCTGAGTCCGGGCTTCTGGCGTACTTGCAGGCACTGATTTTGTTGGTCCCCCATAATTCCATGAGGAGTTAGAACGCAGCGCTGTCGCATCTCACGTGAGGTTGCTGTCCGAGGCTTGGCAGGACTAGTAAAACAGTAATGAAACAAAAGGCTAACGATGAGTTTATTACGTACATATCCTGGTCATCAGATTATTCAAACAGAGCTGCTTTAACAACCAGCGATGCCAACAATTAACAAAAAAAAACAAACTAGCAATTACCTAATACATCCAGGTCAGGCTTTTTAAAAACTTGAAACAGATATAAGCAGTATGATTAATATACAGACCCAGCGATATTAAATGGATTTAGCCATCAGCCACCTGGTATTGCAGTGCACTATGTACTTGTACATGGATTTGTTGACAATAAGGGACTCTTGAGTGTTGAGTATATCTGGCGGTGTAGTCTTGTTCCTCCATCTATGCAGTGGATACACACTTGCCACTGAAAAGAGCAGGATTCACTGAGAGTGTTATAAAAGCCACTGATTCTGACTGTATAAGCTAATGATTAATAGGCAAACAGGCAAGGAGGCAGAAGGTGACTATATATTTGTTGATTCTTGAATCCCGCGTGCGGCCGCCTTATTTTAAAAAGTCATAAAATCCACATGACTTTATGTGTGATGTTCCTGACTGGGGGCCACAGCTAATCCGTTCTGTGACTTATGTCTTGCGGGTATAGGAGACCCTATTACATTTCTGGTGGGAATGTCCACAGACCCCCCCCCAGCTTCTTCTCTGATTGAATTGATGGGCAGAGATCGACCCTTGACCCTGCTGACATTAATTCTTCCCAATGAGGCACTTTTACATGAGTGATACGGAGGCCATTGACCTGCACGGTGCTGGATTAGAAGTACAGCATCCCCCATCTCTGGCTGGCTGGGAAGACACTTTGTATCTGGCACACCACTTACGGGATGGGAAAGAAATGATGGCATGCATGGATTTCAGAAAAGAAAAATAAGAGTTGCAGTAAAACACTGATGAAATTCCTGCCACTAATTCCATTGTATGGAAGAGAGGTTATGGTTGGTGCCCCAAGTGGGAGGTGGCAGGCTCAGCTAGAGGTGGAAAGTTTCAGGTTCAGAAAGTACAAATAGAGACCAAGATTTTGTTGCAACTAACCAGTTGAGTACTCTGTGTTTGCGACTCTTTATGCTCAGTTGGTTTGTCAAAACAAAATATTGGTCTGGATTTGTACTTTCTGAACCTGAACTTTCCACCTCTGGGCTCAGCTACAACAACGCGTCTCCCTTGTTAATTTTTGTGTTAGTGCTAAACCTAGCAGAGATCTCTGTGGGACAGTCACATGGCGAGGGCTGATGGGCCGGTAGGGAATAACCTTGAGGCGAAGGCAGAAGTGGCAAGAAAATGCACTAGGCTGAAGGGAGCTTCAGAGCCTTGCATTACGGGCCTGTGTTCTTCAAAGAGGCCTGGTAAAGCTCTGCATTTTGGCCAGGTGTATTAGTAAGGAATGCGCGTGCTATCTCCCCATCTGTAACCACATGGTGTCACAGCATTTGAAATGTCTTATTAGGGAGCAGTTTACCAGTCATCCTGTGATTCTAGTTGAGGCAATCAGCATAATCAGAGCGGCCAGCCCACGTATTATTTCATTATCTATAACACCGTCAAGGAGGTTTGAACGTTGCAGGATGAATGTTCCCCTAAGAAATGCAGGAGACCTGGCACTTACTGCTTTAATGGCTTTTTAAATGTCACGAAATGTCACAGAATGATAAAACGCGAATCTGTTATCCCATGTCCCAGTGATCATCGCGCAAAAGGCTCGCTCCTCACCGGCATCCTGAGCCGGCCTGCACAGGTGCAGCCCTGATTCCGCCGCTTGCCAGATGGCAGAGTGATTTATACGCCGGGCCGGCGAGCCTCAGGAGAACGGCGCTCCGTGACGGCGCTGCGTGGAAATGTGACTTGCCGCTCCGGCTTTAACGCCGCACTGTCAGTGGGTGTGCAGTGCGCCGGGCCCGGCACTGTCTGCTGCTCCTGCTCTGCTGGGATTTCTATAAGGTGCTGCTGCTGGCTGCTGTTAGTCCGATGTACCATGAACAGCCAGCCAAAGGATGTAAGGACACGGCTGGGTGGACTACAGAACATCTGACAGATGTCCAGATGCCTGTCATGTGGAGAAGAACCAGACAAAAGTTCTTCATTAAAAAAAAAAAAAAATAGGTACTATTATTTGTGGTAATGATGTTACCATACCACATAGTGGACAAAGTATGATGCATTTAACTGGTTGAGCCCAAGGAGAATTATGGCACGGACAGCCGGAGCTAGTGTCTAGCCCATAGCCAGTGCAGTGTAACCCTGAGGCCATATCTGCTAACACCATACTGAATTTCAGCATCAATCCCAGCTTGACAGCAGGACTGGCACAGTGTTTAGTCCTCCAAGACCGGATTTGACTCCGGGCAACATAGGCGATTGTCCAGCATTGGCCTGCCCCGGTTCCTGTAACTCTTCCTGCAGCGGGGGGAGAGGGGGCCCAAATAAATATCTGCCAAATAAAGCAAAGTACACCTCAGACTCCCTGTTTGCCATGAAATGCAAATTAAAGATTTGTGACAAGGCCGTGGGCCTTTTATTCAGGTCCTGCTCAGTTGGGTTGGATTGCTGGACAGTTGGAGAGACGAGTCGCCACAGTGACACAAGGCAAAAAATTATAGCGGCCCTCAAATGCCAAAGCATGTTAGATAGCAATGCGAAGAACGAGAACCTTCTCCATTTAAAGTATCAGATCACAGGCATCCCGTTTCCTGCAGGCTGAACTGCTGCAGCAGCACTCCGGCTGCCAGATACACCATATGGAAGCACGTGGAACGCGGGCCATTAATAGGCCCCGTTAACAGTCACCTGTGCACCTGCACGCAGGGCTGCGCCCAGGGACGGGGCTTGCTCCCGGACATCCGAGGTCCGTTCAGTAGGGCGACTCCAGTCGGAAGTGCCGTCGGACAGCACGCTCACTGGCAGCCCAGGCGTGGGTCAGAGTGGAGAGCTGGACTGCCATCATAGAGTAACGGGCTGTGTTTAGCCAGTAACTCTGGCCAGAGAGGTTCATATTTGGTAAAGAGCACTGATTTCCCTCTGTGGTGAAGCGGACATATTATTATGACTCTTATGACCAGGAGCTATGCCTTTGGTGTATTTCAGACCAAGCTGTGATAATGGGCATGCATGTGTATGAGGGAAGCTTCAAGGTTAAAGAAATCAGGTGTGATTTTCAAACCATATGTTAGAAAATAGATTTCACCTTAATTTGTGGAAATAACAACAATGTTATTATTATTTATTTATCTACCTATTTATTTATTTATTTATTATTATTATTATTGTTGTTGTTGTTGTTGTTATTATTGTTGTTGTTATTCTTTGTCCCTAGGCCTTTGGTCATTTTTGAATAAATACACCTAGACAGATGTAATCAATGGTCTAGAGTAAATTCAAGCACGATATCCACTGATGTAACTGACCTGGGTGACGGTCTGACCTTTCTCATATGAAGTGCCAATCCCAACGTCTCTATTTATAGTGTTGGTCTTCCTTCTGAAGGTGCTAATCAGACTTTTTATGATACAGTAGCGAAGCTCCATAATCCCAAGCCATTAAAAACTCCTATAAATCATTACTTTTTTCACTTGCTAGGCTACTTAATCCTACCACATAAAATGACCACAGGTGCCTCCTTTTTTAAAAAACTGCAAGGCCACAAAGTGGGTATGACAGTGTAAATATTATCATAGGAGGTGTTGGGGTGATGGGCTAATTTGTTTGTCTTGCATATGGATGAGCCCCTGACCCTGTTAGCTTACACTTGTACTGAGGCTGCATTCTAATAGAAACCTGTAATTAGAGGTGGCAAAGAGCAAAAGGTTGTGAAATATCGGGCTGTTTGTGACATAAATTATGCGAGGTCTTCAAGCAGATGGTAATTATGGAAGATGATTAAATTAATTGCACAGCGATTTGGATGATTTGCAATTAATAATTTATATGTGTGTGTTTAAAATGCAACACTCCCACAAGCGAAGCCCGGTAAACGTAACTGACAGAGGCTATTGTACGTTCAGAAAGTATAACTCAGCATGACACTAATGCCATTCCACTCACTTTGTTTTATACACAGTCATTCCCTTTGCATATTTGCCCGAAAACATTATTAAAGATCTTGAAGCAGTATTTTCTGACCTGTCTGTGGTCTTTAATGTGATATATCGTGTGCATCTGTTCTTTGTAATAAAATGCAAGAACCTATATGTAAGTGTGTCATTGTATTTTGGCCATGAGAAACACTCGATTAGAGCTTTTTGAAGCGAATGAAGATCAGGACTGGGAGAAGCAGTTTTGAAGGGATGTAAATTGACACTAGTGGCCTCGGTACAGTGTGTTCTGAGAGTAACACTTACACTCACCCACGGGTTTTACAAAAACGTATGGAGAATGTGTAGAATGATAATCAGTGTGGATGTGCTGGGCTTAGCTTGTTTATCTGTGCTGTAACCACAGCATGCCCAGCTGCTTCTGTAACTGCGAGCCCGTTAAAGCAGAATAGCTGGGAATGTGACAGGAGGGCGGGCACTTTGTTTTTTTGGAGTCCACTGGACAGGAAGGGAACTGAAGGGACAGGCCAGGGGCGATGAGGCGCGGCACAGCTGGGCGAGCTGCCGGCAAACTCTCAGCCAGATGTGGAGGGTCTGCGTCCAGGGAGACGGAACGGGGGGTGCAGGGTGTAATGCCAATACGGCTGCCATGCAGGAGATGCACGCATTTGGTGAGGTGGGAGGTCTACTGGCTGGCCATTAAGCGGATTTGGGGTGACAGTGATGCCTCCATAGCTACCTGAGCCTTCCCTGGAGGTGTCTGACCTGTCACAGAGAGCACAACGGTGGCCCCTGTGGGCTGTGCGAGTGGTCAAAGTGTTCACAGGCATCCAAGTCCGATGTGAGGAAGATTTAGGGGAATCTGGCAGCAGGAGGCCTGGGCAGCCTCTCGCTCTCACGAACCCCCCCACGCAGGCAGAGTATTGGGGTGTGTCAGGAAACTCCTTCGCCACGCCTGATCCCAGCCCCACATAACGGCTCCGGAAAGCGACACGCAGAAACACGGCTGCACGTGGTTAGCACCAGGATTACAGGCTTATGCCAGGACTTGTTACTGGGACGTTTTCCATTTGACGCACAGATCTAATTAGATATCAGGCTGCAGGATGCAGTGCCCAGCATATTGAGCGGCCCCCTTCCTAACCTGGCTTAACCCGCCCCGATGTGGGCATGTGGGGCACTAGGTGGCACCAGTCGGGGGTCAGCGGCAACCCCTGCGACAAACACATCTCTAGGGAGCATCAACAAATTACAGGTGCTCCTCGACTTCAGATGGGGTCATGTTCCAGTGAACATGGATGGATGGATAAATGGATACAAGTGATACTAGTGACAAAGCTGATCGTCCTCAGGTAGACGCCAGGCGGCCTATAGGCTGAAGCAAACATATGAAGTGGCTCTGTGACACCCACACATGGGGTGAGAGGGGCTGGCCTCTGTAGCAACATCTCCTTCAGGGTTCACCAGGGCAAAGGTGCAACTTTTTCAGGAAAGCTCTGCGCACACAGGAAAATGGGTGCCCTTAAAGCAAGCTGCACCTGCTCAGGTTTTGTTTAGTTTGCAACCAGGTTCATCCGGCGAAGTTGTGTGCAAGTTAAAGCTGCATGAATTAGGCTGGAGAAGCAGGATGTAAAGTTCATGTTAATTAGCTCTTTTTCCTGTTTAAAGTTCATTTCAATTACACAGCTCCGGTGCCGCGCTGCCGAGCCCGTCGATTAGTCACCGCGTCCCCCCCACGCCAGTCGTCACATCGTAGGACAGGTTCCTCTAATGGCAGTGTGGAAGAGGGGGCCCGTCCCCGTCGCTCTCGCCAGCGCTGCAGTGGCATTGTCGCGTAGCTGTAACGGGTCACAACCTCTTTCCCCATAAGACACGGCAGAGCCGAAAGGTTCCTCCCTCTTAACACGTGTTTTAATTGCATAAAGGCAGCCAGCTGAACTGGGGTTTGCGGAGGAGTGCTGGAGTATAGAAATGCAGTGTGTGAAGCACAGCAGCTTTTGCCTAAACTGTACATTGAAACTGTGTGTTTAGGTCTCATTTAACCCATGTTATTTTTGGGGTTGAAGTGACCCCAGTCCATTTTCAAAATGAGGTTAAATTCTGTAGATGCTATAATTTAAAACGGAAGAAGTAAAATACACAAGGGTTAATTAGCTGTTTTTACTCGTTCTTTTTTGTCACTCAGCTAAAAACGATTCTAATGTATAACATATAATTTAATGTTTTCTGACAACACCCCGCTATGCACATTACTGTTCATCATGAGAGTGTTAGTAATGATATCACGCATTATTATGAATTATTGCCCATTTAAATACTGGATGCGTGTGCCATCTGGGTGTCTGGGGCTGGGACGGGTCAGGTGACCAGGCAGGGAGGGGCGTTAAATGCAAAGTGGCTGGGTGCTGATGCCTTTAATGAAAATTTCATTAAATTTATTGATCATAAAGAGAAGGCCATGCAGCTTATGAAAGAAAAGCGCCGGTTATCGTTTTTCTGAACAGCACAGATTTTCCTCAAGTGTTGGAGGGGGGGGTGGCTGGTAAATGGCTGTTAAAAATTTACAGTAATGACGGTCTGGGCAGAAACATCATAAAAGCCATAAAAATGATTGAACTCATTTTTTTTTATTATAAAACAAACCATGTCCACCTCGCAAGTGCGGCTGTATGTTAATTCTTGTTTTTTAAATATGTATTTTTTTTCACAGAGCTTCCTTTACATATGGGCCATTATTAATGTCCAGTCATTAGAAGCCCTTATTCTGCACAGTTCTGACTCTAAAGCGTTTCTGCATTAGCGCATGCAGCTGGCAGTCCATCCTTAATCCTGCCTGTATACATTATTGCTGCATGTCTCTGGAGATTTATTACATTAGCCATCCAGATCTGCATTCAGTATCAGGCCACAGAAGACTGCTTACCTAGAAAAAAGTCTACAAAAAACAAAAAAGTGTTAATATTTTATTTAAGTAAAGTATACCATGCAGGCTCAGAAAACAAAACGAAAATGCACACTGGGTGGGTATTTCAGGAGGCAGACGTGTCCTACAGCGGTAACTGATAGCACAGACCTGTGCTGATGGCATCAGCTTTTTCTTAATACGCAATCAGAGATTGTTATTGGATAGTGATTACTCTGGATGTTGAGCTGAGTAAATGTTCACCTTCTGCCAGATGTGAATGCATGGCGTGATGCTATTTAACACTATTTGTTTACATACAAACGTTCTGATTAGGCTTCTCTGCGCAGCTCTCACTCCCGTGTGTTTAAATGCTAACGTTATTACCAGCAGAACTCCACTTAGCAGCGTGGGGGAACATGACTGACAGTGTGCACTTCTTTGTTGATCCTATCACTTTATTTTTCATTTCTCTCGCCATTCTTCTCGCTTTGCTTGGCGTGACTGATGCCCGGTCCTCGGGGCCTCCCTGCCTGCCACTCGCTCGTCCTCTCCGCAGAGACGGGCCCTTTCTCACAGCCCGCTTGGCCAACTTTCTGCAGATGGGCCAGAAAATAAACCCACATCACGGCAGTTGCTGTGACGACAATAAAACTGTTTTTTCCCCTCCCTTCCCCATTGCATGTTTGTGCTTTTTTCTGCTGAATACAGCTGTCAGGACCCCGCCAAGCAGAAAGACCCAATATGGCTGCGCGGCTCTGCCGGGTGCCGGGGGGCCGTGGGGCCGAACGCGAGGAGGTGCACCCGGCGCATTTCCCGCGGGCGTCGTTTGAGGAGTGCCGCTTCCTGCCAAGTGCGCAGGTTGCGCGGCGCCCAGTGGCAGGCTGTGCTGACAGAGTCACTCAGCCGCCGCGGTAACGGCTCTGTTAGCGGCGCGCGGCGCAGGCCGGGCAGGAGACAGGCTGGCGGGCAGGACGCCACATAGAGCCTCTCTGCAGCCCCCCGTTATCCAGCTCACTTTAATTAGCCCTTTAAAAGCCTAACGGGCCACTAAAGGAATTCATTAATTGCAGGCGAATGCTTTAATACACTACCTGTATAAGGTGGAGCAGTAAAACCAAACATAGATATGGATTTGGTGAAATTAATATGCATTTCTGGATTGGTCTGCGGTCCAGTGCAGTGCTTAATCAGCACGGGGGGTGCTGGGCGGCTGTTTATTATGGGGGCAGAACACATGCTCATAAAATCGAGCCTCCAAAGCGTAACTTGCAGAACTCAGCGGCAGCATGGCTGAACATGACCTGCTGGAATCACGCAGCTGAACTGCAGGGCCCACGTGCCGGAACAACCCCACCCGTCACATCTCTGATGATGGCGATGATGATGACAAATCCATGCACAACATTAATCTGATATTGCAGTCGCAGCCCTTTGCGCCCTCAGGATACTGCTCTGGGCACTGGAGTAATTTATTGGTTAAAAAAGTGCCATGGAGCTTATTAACTGAGGAAGTCCTGGTGGCCAGCCAATAATAGCATTAACAGCATTGTTCAGACTCATTATGCAATAAAATACACAATAATAACAGTAAAAGTAGAAATGTAAGATTTCCTTGAGTGAGGTAATTATCTTTGGTACATAGCACCTCCCTCCCTCCGCCGAGTTATAAATCTCCCCAATCCTATAAATCAGTTGTTAGGGGTTAGTGGTGTACACCTGTAGATTTGTGGGAAAATTCCAAAGCATTCCAGGGGGTACTAGTAGAAGGCATTGTTTACCCCAAGGAGTGGTGACAGCAAGCTGACAGTGACAGGGGTGAGTGGACAGTGTGCAGGATGGGGGGGGGGGGGGGGGCGTGTTTCCACAGCAGTTACATCACCCCTTCCCACCATCCCTCCTCAAGTCTGCATAACTCCCCTGCCCCTTCAGGCCACCATCAGGCACCGTAGCACACAGCCATTTTAACACGGTTACCATGGGCTACGTGTTTCTTGCGCAACATGTATGTGTGAAACGCGGTGCCTCGTGGTGATGAACTGTGTGTATGAAGCTCGTAAACCACATAGAGGTGCCAAGCTGGGTCACAAAGCAGGTAAAAACAGCAGGAGAGTCGGGAGTCGGCACTGATGCGGTGTGGTGAACGAGGGCAGCGTGTACTGATTAATAAACTGGACACAAATCTTCAAGTAGAGGGCAGCTGGAAGTGAGCAGCTAGAGGTGTTTGCTTTGCAGATAAATAATGTAAAGCCTCTCTTTGCCTGTAATGACAGTGTTTACCAAGGTGGCCGTGAGCCCACGATGTGCTGCAGTGGCCTCTGCTCAGGAATGTGACCCTTCATCTTGGCTCATAAGCCTCCATTCTCCACAGGGTAGCTTGTCTGGAAGAGGCGGATCTGGCCGACTGATCCGAGAGGTGAAGCACGACAGTCGCTGAGTGTGGCTCCATCAGGCCTTGCCGACAGGACAGGGCGTCCCGTTTTCTCTTGTTCCAGTGTGGTTCAGCTGTGCCACGTGCCCCGGTGCCCATGCTCAGTGTCGGTGCTTTCCGTTACCCTGTGCCCAACTATTCACCTTGTGGGGCCCGACACCGCCATCATCACAGATGTATCTATTGTGACTAATGATTTGGGTTTTTGCTCAGAACGGTGCAGTGACCAGCAAGGCGGGGAAAAAAAAACTGCCCAATCCTAGAGTCTTAAGCAATATGCAAACAGTTCTGAGAGAGTAGCCCGAGAGAGCATGGGCGTCACTTACAGACGAGGCAGAGGCGTGCTGAAGTGCATATGGAAAACACCATTAGCAGGAACTCTGGAGCATTTCAATAAATCGAGTCATTAGGCATGCGTTTGTCTGAGAGCTGCGCCCATCTGACACTGCAGGATGGCAGCTCTTTCCACCAGTCTCTGTTCCCTGTTCCAGTAAATAGACAAACAGATTGTCTCGTTTGCATTTCTCGTTTAGCAACAGCTTGTCTGGGGCTGGGTAATGCTTAGCCGTCACTGTGCTCTCCGCAGCCCCCCGGAGTTTAACGGAGGTACACTTTTAATGTCAGAAGCCCGTTTCCTAAAATAAATGCCTTCTGCTTGGCCAGATTAATCATGCTGTGCGTGTTACACAATAGGTGTTTTTTTTAGCTCGCTGTTCTTATAATAACGTCTAATAACTTCATTATCGTATGGAAAGAGTTCTAGGTCATGCCAAGAAACAGCTCAGCCCTCAGAATACGCCGACATTACTTACGCTTGCTGCGTTTGTGCATCAACATCCTCCCCCAACACACCACCCCCGCCCCCCTCCCCTCCCCCCCGCCCCCCCGCCAGCGAGTACGTCACCCCCCCGCCCGACGCGCAACCAGAACGCCGCAC
>JAAGVU020000008.1:1862159-1911169 GCA_011763525.2 Mormyrus iriodes | reverse complement strand
GCCCAGCCCCCAGAAACCGCCGCCATTACTTCCGCTGGCTGCGTTTGTGCAACAACACCCCCCCCCCCCCCCCCCCCCCCCCCCCCCCCACCAGGCTCACGCCAAAGGGACGCGCGGGAACAGCACAGGGAAGCATTAGCCAAGACCCTTTAAGAGAAAGCCCCCCAAATCCACATCTATGCATTTAAAGCGACAGTCTATAACACAGCCCTTAAACCACTTTCGCTGTATACCGACTCACACAAGCAGGCAGGCGGCAGTTGATTAATTACCACCCATCCCACTGAATATGTCCAGTACCTATTATATTTAGTAATGAAAATACTTAGATAATACACACTATTTCCGAGTGCCATTTGTGCAAACAGCACCAAATGTCACTGTGGTGGATTAGATGGGAAGTGTCTGTGAAGTTAAAATATATTTTTCAAATAATTAGGTTTAATGACCTGTGAACAGAGTAAGAGGTAGATATGTGTAATGCGTTCAGATGGCAGTAAGACGTTTTGAGATAAAGGTGAGAGTTTTGCTAAAGGTGGGTGTTTTTGCTTGGTAAATTTACACCCAAGGATGTCAGAGGAGCTTGGATACACTCACAGATTCATTCATGGGCCCCAAATTCTCCCATGCCCCCCCTCCCACTTGGCAAAATCCAGCGTGGGGGACTTCCCTCCCAGCACAGCAAAATCTATCGTGTGGGGGCCCAAGGTGACATTTTATCAAGAGGCCCAGAATTTCTAGTTACGCCCCTGTTCAGACCTCTAAGATGAGGACAGAAGACCTTTGCTGGCTGCCCGTAATGTACATACTGTGAGTCACTTCTAGGTCATGGTCACCTCCTTCAAAACAGTCTCTTTGAACTTTGCAGGGAAATTTTCTTTACTTTGCGTAAGCCGGATTTCAGTAATTGGTTATTAAAGACGGCAGCGCCGATTCGCCTGTAACTCGAGCTCGAAGAGTGTGCAGTCTCCGTTAAATATGCAGCGTCCGTTAGGCAGCGTGGCTGCTCTCCTGCTGCTTCCTGCTGAGGTTCGCATCGTGCCTTTCTTTTAGACATTGTGACTAGGCAGATACAGGAATCATGCTCCTCCTCCAAAAAACATTTCAGAGAGAGGTGCATGTGATGAAGAGCCCATATCCTTGCCCTCACAGGCTTAGGGTTGTAGGAGGTGCACCCATGTGGCATGGGGCCGCGTGGCAGTATGCGTGCCAGCCCTTACGAGGCTTTTGGGGAAGCCGCCCCCCCCACCCCACACCACTTTCCAGCCGGCGTGTGGCTTTGGATGGGGCTTGGCGGTGGGCAGCATGAGTGTAGTAATGAGCTGCCAGTCATTGTGGCCGGACAGACCGATTTACCGTAAATGCTTCTCCCCCCTGAGAAGCCCTGTCAGGAATAATGTTTTGTACGCAGGGCGTAACTGATCTGGCAAGCGGGGACCCACGCACACACTGCGCTGGCGATGTCTCCGACGTGCCCGACGTGCCCATGCCGCGCGCTGGCAAAACAAAGGCAGCCAGAGGGATGCCGTCATGTGGCACTGTGTTAATATTAACTTTGGGGCACCTTAGTAACGACAGGGACTCAGCATCGTGGGTAAAAACACAGTGCTTCAGCACGGTCATGCTAACAGATGTCGCGTTTAAAAAACATCTTGCATTGTTTTCCTTAGAAACCTATTTATAGGGTCAGGGCTTCTCGGTTGGCCACACATTAATGCAAGTGGCCAGCGAGGGTAAACACGCGGGAAGGCGTGGGCGCCTGGGAGAGCAGTCACAGTGCCCTTAGTGACGCGGCAGCGCGGCATGGCGATACCGTGTGCGTCTGCGAGCTCGCTGGAACAGATTGGATTATGTAGCTGAGCGTTCAGAGGATCCGTGCTGCGTTTGCCTGCGTCGAGGAAGGGTGGCACGCCGGGGACGTCTTATCAGATATCAAAGGGGCACTTGGCAGGTGAAAAATGTGGGAGAGAGGCCCACGGGTGTTCTGTGAGAGCTGGGGGCGTCATTACATCATACCGGAACAAACAGGGGGGTTTCCCTGCTTTCTGCCAGTCCATAAGAAAGGCTGGTGAGGTAAGTATGAATGACTAAACATAACTGCTACCAGGTTTCTCACACAGTCAGGGGAGCCGGGCAGGTGAGGCGTGAGTGTGTGAGAGGACAGGGAAGGGAGGTGGGGGGCACATGTGAGCAGGGGCACAAAGGTTATGTGGAGCTGTGGCATGTGGTGTGCAGAGGAGGGCTGGGTATCTCTCTCTCTCTCTCTCTCCCCCACCCACTTCCTCTGTCACCCCCCCACACCCATCTGTTAGATAAGGAGTGTACAGTCTTCACTGAGTGGGCTTCCTTCTCCAAGTGTTTTAAAAAGACACCTTTTAAAAGGGAAACTGAGTTCAGTGCCAAGAATGCAGGAAACCATAGATGCAGTAGCGAAAGCAGGGTATCGTCTGTTTCGCATTCCTACAAAAGATTTAGTGGAGCAGTTCAAGTTTTGCTCCAGGGCATGTCAGCCGGGCTCCCGCCTGGGCCCTGGACCTGTCCGTACCCACCGTGTTGCCTGCTGCTCGCCCCAAGGCCGTGCCTCCCTACCTGGGGTGCTGTGAGTACAATACCATGCGCTGGAAGCCCACAGAGCGCTTAGTGTCCACAGACTGGAAGCCCCTGCAGGAGATGAGAGGGCGGCGTGAGCGCGGCAGTCGCACAGCACGGCGGGGGAGGAGAGGCGAGGTGGGAAGGGAGGTCAGCGTAAGGCGACACCACAGCATCCGCAAGGACGCTGCACAGAGAGAGCCAGGAAGGGAAAGTGATAGCATGCAAGTAAGCGAGGGCTCCTTTGAATAAAATAGGACACCTTTCTTAGTGTGGACGAGGCCCCGGCAGGGACAGGACGGGAGAGCAGATTCTCAGCCTCATGTCCTACTCGAGCTTGAGAAATGGGAAGTGATTATTCTCCCTGCCCTCAGCATAAATGGAGCATTGGAATATTATTTAGCGATGAGATAATGCAGTATCATTACCATGCTATCCATGCTTAACTGGTGGAGCTGAATGTCAGTGCAGTTATGTGGTGATTTCTAGGTACTTGGTGTCATTGGACTCATTTTAAATAAACAGCAGTAATGGCTCACCGGCTCCCTGGTGCAGGAAACGAACTCAAACAGACGGCTAAGGGACAGCCTGCCAGTAGCCCCAGTGCCCTGCACCACTCTCTCTCTCTCTCTTCCCGAAGCCTCCAGTGGCTCTGGCACAAATTCCTGTGGAGCCGGGTGCCGGGGGCATTTGTGCCAGAGCCACTGTGTGTCCCCGAAGCCTGGCCAGGAAATCCACCCCCAGGCCGGCGAGCGCCTTTGGCCAGCGCTAATGCCCGCATGCAACGTCCCACGCCGATTAATGGGGCTCCATAACGAATCCACATGCTGCTGGACCATGTCACACGGAATTACATTCCTGCTCTTTAGAAAGATGGCAATATCTGTTTTCCTAGGCAGCTTTAACAAGGCAGATTAAACCGTCAGACCTTTATCAGGCCATGACAAATATATTTATTAAAAAGTTTTGATAGGTATTGATTCATAAATGCAGTAAAAATGAGTGTTTAAACAGCGGCTTTTCCACGGCATGGCTAGCAGAATGACACGTGGAGGTGGGCCGGGCCGGTTGGAGTCAGCACTGAACCCCTAGGAACCGCTTCTGTGCATAAAGACAAATGAGAGGGAATGGATTGGGTCAGGAAGAACGGGTCATGGCTCTTGTTGTTCTTGAAGTCATCACAGGCATTATGTCCCGCTCAGAGATTAATTACGGCACGGCTGAGCCTTGTTCTTCCTCTTTTGTTTGCTTTTGCTGAAAATGAACATTAGGGAAAACAATGCATTTTTGCTCCGTCTTCCTGATTAAGCACACTGCTGGGATTGCTGTTGTCTGATCACATGATCTCCAGAGCCAGTGCCTTCTGTCCTTCCGCTTGGGGCTGTATTCTCTTCCTCCTGTAGGGGGTGTGGGCAGTGCCCAACGCCCCAATGCCCATGTGGTATGTTCCCCCTCCTCTACTTTTACTACTAGTAGTTTTCTACTTCCAAAAAGACTGCGTGCCGCATCCACCCGGAGCCTCATGGCACCAGGCGCACGCCGCCTCTCTCGTGGTAACAGAGCGTGTTGGACACACTTTCCCCGCTGACCTCGGGCTTGTCTCACACGGCCGTACCTGCGAGCCGAACACGGACGGCTCAATTCCCACTAATGCGCAGGTATGTGTGACCTTGGAGGCACCCCTGGCAGTGTAGCCGGCCGTCAGCGGCCCAGCCGAGCGTGCTCAGACAGATTATGAATGTTTCATTACTGCCGCCCTGGCTGCGGCTCGCTGGCCTTCTCGCTGGCGGTCTATACAAATCTGCTCTCTTCCTTGCCTTTCTCCTTGCCCGGCCCACCCCCATTGCTTCCCTTTGCGCTGTGTGATGAATCTCCTGGGTGAGGCGAATGATTGTACCGCAGCCCGTGCGCTCATTTTTCTTTGTGTTTGAAAGCTGTGACTGGCAATCGCTCTCTCTTTCTCTCTCTCTCTCTCCCCCTCTCTCTCCCTCCCTCTCTCACTCACCCTCTCTGTCTTAGAGCAGCTACGCAAGGAATAACTCAAGGCTTACAAGGTCATTTGGTTTACCAGGACGCTTTTTTTAAGGGGAAACCACATAATGTTCTTCGACTTTCTGAACACCACCGTATAGCTTTTAAGAATACTGTTCCCAAAAAGAAATCAATAACTGACTGATTCTTAGATTCCCGTGCTCTTCTTCAGGTGATACTTCCACACCAGGTAACTTTTATGTTTTGTTTATTTTTTTTTGCCGAATAACCAAAGTGCTTTAGTCACTGATCAGAATCGCTGTGGCGGTCTGACACAGAGTGAGCAAACGACCAATGAACAGTTAGATCAGGTGGCTTCATTGTCATATCATCTGTATACAGGTATACAGTGCATGAGACGGTGTTCTCCCAGTACCAGGGTGCGACATACAAACAGCAAGTGACAAGGGAGGGATTGAAAATAGTCTAAAAAGTGCAAAATACTGGACAGTGCAAGAGAGGGGGGGTAGATTAAAGACTACACAATAGCTGTGAGTTTTGTGTAACCATGAACATGTGGACATACTTTTGCCTTGACATACTGATTTTCTACTGGTTCATCAAACCCGAGGAACGGCTTTGTCTTGGTGTTTTCCCTGGGCCCATCTTCCATGCATCCCCAGAGACAGCTTCCAGAGACGGGGCAGCATAACAGGCTGCGAGATGCACATTCCCGAGCAGTAAACTGTCAGATAAACAGACATTTTAAATCGCCAGTTTTCAATCAGGAAGCATTTCCTAACCTCTGGGTGCCTTGGACGGGTCCTTCCAGCCTTGTGTTTTCCAGCTGCCCTTCAGGTTTAATTTGAACAATCTGAACTGAAATTGTGGTTTGGCACTAAAGAAGCTGGTCTTGTACAGCACGCAGCTGCACTTCTGTGTATTCCCCTGGTGGTCACTGCCGATAGATGAATGAAATCTGAAATAAATTTTGAAATAAAACACAAACAGAAAAGGAAATAAAGAAGAGAAACGTAAAACCACAATGCCATTGGTGGAGTTGTACATCATCTGCATTGCGGGGAGCAGAATTTGACGTCATCTCAGCCAGTCTCATCTATCTGGTGGATGAGCAAGCCTAACTACAGTGGGAGTAGACTAATCATCACCGTTTGTTCCAGGAAACGAACATCACCTTCATGAAGTTAATTTACTGGTATTGGAATGTTTCTGCGTTCATTTAAAAATGGTAATGAGTTCTAATTTACTGAGATTCAAACCACCATCCCAGTAAAGGTTTCCACCAGTTACGAATTCTGCCCAGTTGGTGCCATGGTAAGAAAGGCTTCAAAGAGCCGTATAACAATGAACATCAGCTATTCTTTCTACAACACTTATCGTTTCAGTGGACGCCGATGCTTATTGGTTCAGGTGATGAAACTCAGAAAAACACCGTCATACTTGGGACCATTCTATAAACATGGACCCAGCTGATCAGTTCTTGTTCTCACATGATCTCTGTTGCAGACAGGAATTGAATTCGCAAAACAGTCTCAAAATATCCCACAGTGAGGGGCGATGAGGTCAGTCTGCTGTCCTGCTTCTACCAACTGTGTGGATTCACTCAGTGAAAATAAGGTGGAAATGTCCATGCTATCTCGGTCTGCAGAGATGAGCTCTCCAGCTGTCTGGGTCTCAGTGCTGCTTATCAAATGGGTCAAATGGTGTGTGTCTGACAAGCAGCCTGTAAATATGTGGGTTGTAAACATTTACATACTCACTCCAGTCCTTTATAGTGTCGTGTTTTACTTAAAATTTTTAAACCACCAGGCAACATACATTTTTAATGTGCAGTTATAAAAAAAGTAAAGATTTTTCAATGTGGTGCCAAATAATTTCAATAGCAGCAGTAAATTGGACATTCCTGTTATATTTCATTTGCACCATTGTCCACTAAAGGTATTTAAAGCTACGGTATTACAGCAAAGCTAATTAAAGCTCGTTTGCAGAAAAGCCCTGCCGGCCAGTCCTGAGCATCAGCCGACTGCGTACAGTTCACAGATTCTCAGACCGTTACACGTCATCAGAAGACAAGGAGACGTGGCTTATGCTTGACCTGAACAGCAGATGAACATCTCTGACTGTTTATTAGCTACAAGTGTCAGATGTGACCTTTCAGAGGCCTTATCTCCATCTCCTCTGTGGCACGGAAGTCTCTGGGCCTTGAACATCAGCGGTACTTTGTTAAGCTCAGCCTCGTTAAGGCATTACTGTTGGGCCCCAAGCACTTCGAGGCAGGGTGCCAGCAGAGACTCTGACATGAGAGGAAGTGGAGAAAACCTTAACTTTGAGCTCTTTTTTTCCGTCACGTATATTAATGTTTGACTGCTAAATTTACTGGACTTTTTTGAATTAGAATTAGAAATTAGCATTAGAAAAGTTTTGAAAGGAGCTAAATAGCATGTGGCAGACAGCATGTTTCAGTTAGTGACTTTTAAAAATAATTTAATTCATCTTCATCACACTGCCTTTCTTGATGAGGGACAGTAATACTATTAAATGATATTAAAAATTGTTAAGTGATCACTTTGCAGTTTCAAAAGAAATTAATTATTGCTCTGTATCTTAAAGAATTTTGTTTTTTAAATTGTTCTGGTTTGAAATAAGAAATACATAATTATTCCTAAAGAATTATTAATGCGTTACTAAATACAATAATATAAATATGAAAATATATTAAAGATTGGTTTAAAATTATTAGCTTTAAAATGTATGTTTATGCTTGTATATGGTTTTATCCTTTTACTCGTGTCTATGCATTCTGGGCCTTGTGTGGTGTATGGGTCACTGAGAACTTGGGCACTGCTCCTACACTTGGCTGTGTAGTGCTGCTTAATTGTGACATATTAACATTAATCGGTCTGTTCTGATCAGTGACATTAAACCTGAGACAGAATGTAAGAAGTGACTAATGGCAAGGCTAACAGCCAGGTTACCCCGCACTCTCAGAGCTGCCAGCATAACGCGGGTGGACTGCACAGTCCATGAGGCCCCTCAGTTCTCAGCCAACTTACACTGTTCTACAGGCTCAGCATGTATGCCCAGCTCACTGGGCATAAACCTGATATCCATTTGAGTGTGGGCTTTTCTAAGATTACTGGCCATTAACAATGTTTAAGCTAGTATCAGCAATTTAATTTAACAGTGTAAATAACTGTATATTGTGGTTTATGATAATGATATAGTCCTGTGTGAGGAGAGTTAGTGTCTTTCCTTGACCTGAGGCCAAACTAAGACAATCCCAGTGTCTCACTTGTGGACGTTACAGCTGTTTGAAAAAGATTCATAGGCGTTAAACAATATTGTGTTTGTCTTTCTCCGATTTAGTTCATTAATTATACATAACATTATCAAGCAAGAGTTCACAGCATAGTAGTGGCATATGTGTGTGGACAGTACGTTTGGTATGGCTCTGGTTAACATGACTGGCTGTCACTGCCATTAATTCACATTTAAGAATTTAGGAATGCAACTCCAATTAATATCCTCACAACAGGAACATTTTCTGCAATTATATTTCCCTAGTAGGATTGTCTGTTGTAGGCAGACCAATTATTCAGTGTGTCTGCTTACTTGAATATGGATTGATTGTGCCTCATTTGCATTATTTATTCATTAATTCATCCACTTATTAAGATAGTTTTGGACAGTCCTACCCATACATAGGTAGTGAGACTAATTGCGACTCATGTTTTTGACATCAGATATGGGTAATATGCTTTAATATGCTGTCAAAAATAGTTGTCTTTTACCTTGTGTTGCCTGCTCCACCACCCCCCAAAAAAGAGAAAAATCCAGATGAATGATTTGTGTTTGTGTAAACTGCATTAAACTCAGCGTTTAGCTGTATTTTACATAGCAGCTCTATATTAGCCATTGCCTTTCATATTTGGTTGCTCAGCCAGTATTAACAGAATAAGTGTGGTATTTCTTGTCAGACTGAAACACACACACGCGTACACACACGGTGTGTTTTAAATTTAGCACCAAAGAAAACTGTCATTTTTTGTTTTAATTCTTCCTCAAATGTTTCCACTGCAGACTTGTGAACAAACGGGTATTAACTTTTTCTTTCTGTTTTTCTTCACCCATCAAAGCGAAGCCTTGCAGTAGAACCACAGACATTAGCATTTCAGGAAGTGTCACATCCGTGACTTGCCGAGGGACTGCCCCCATTAGGGTGACGGGCAACGCCTCCTCAGATACAGAAGCACATGGCATAGATCCGTATCTCCCACCCCGCCTACATGGAACGCTAATGCTGTGGTGGCTTCCCGTTCGCACGCGCTTGAATTGGGCCAGACGAAACGTGACAGGGGCCAGATGATGCGGTGCACCGACGAAACGCCTTGGGGTCTGGGAGTCTGAAGAGACAACCCGGTGGAGGCAGGGACGCTGCCCGAAGATTCGGTGCGACCAGCGTTGAAACTGTGGCTGAAAGAGCTCCGTGCTGTCATGCAGAATGAGGCTCTGGGATGCACAGATTGATGGCTATGTATGGCAAACCACGGGAAGGGGGGTGCAGGCGTGTTGTGGTAATGACAGGAAGAGGGTCCCCAGCTCGTGCAGGGGGATGCCTTTAAAGCTGGCAGCTGCTCCTCGCTCCCTGGGCTCGTCCGGCACCCGAACGCCGCTGCTGCTGTCTGTGACATGCCGGGAGCTCGAACAGCAGCCCTGAACCATCATGCAACTGCAGTTATTCTTAGCTCTCCGTTTGCCTCCAAAGGAGAGGACGCCTCACCTTCAGGTGTGTCCCTGTGCTCAGAGCTCGGGTGTGGAGAGAGCAGCGAGAAAGGACCCAGGCCTTCTGCAAGAAAGAGCGCAACACAGCGCCTCCACGAGGCCTGAATGTGTGACACGTTGTGCCGACAGTTGAGTCGCTTCCCAGGAAAAGCACGCATTTCCTGAGGCCAAGAGTGGCAAACAGGAAATGTTATTTAATTTTCACTGGTGTGAGAGTCCTCAAATTGAGAGAAATGTGCCACTGACTACCGCACATCTTCCATTGGGTCAGCTGAGGTTTAGGCTGAGGAAAAGTATCATTTTTCCTTACATTTGCTATTATTAAAATATGCAGGGGAACCCGTGCTCACCTGCAGGTATTTGTCAGGTCTGTCTTATAGTAATAGTGTGAGATGTTCATGACCTGAACTTTCACTTTCTTATCATTGGTGGACTTGCTTTGTTTATACAGAATGTGTACATGCCGTTGATTGGAGACATTTAGATTAGAGACGCTGCACACGCTTAGATGACACTCCTCAGAGGAGCGGTTATTATTTGTTCCTTTTGATTCCATCTCTGATATCAATATTTATTAGATAATGCAAGCATCATTTACCATGTGACACTGGATGTCTTGCAAACAGTCATGCTTCAAAGTCAATCTAACACTGCACAAAAGAGGGGACTGAACATCAGGCATTCTGTTCAATTGCCAAAGCAAGACGAGGAATTTCATGTAACTTTGCAACATTTTTCCATTGATTTTGCAATAGCACTTCATAAATATTGATTTACAATTTTAATTACATGCTAATCTCAAAACACATAGATTGCAGCTTTATGGCTTACTGAATTCAGATGGTACATTTTTGTATAGTAAATATTTATTGAGTTTATCTGGTCCAGTGAGAGCTATAAAGTAGATTTTGATCATTAAACATATCTGCACGAAATGGCATTACACTAGACAACAGACATGACCAATGAAAAAAGACAATGAAGATCAAATCAATTGGGATATAATTTTTCTTGTTCAGACACAATATCAATCATAATGAGAAATTTAAGACTGAAAGCTAAAATGCATACGGACAGAGCATTGCTCTGATCTACTCTATTTATGGGCAAGATAAATTCTCAGCATGAGGCAATAAGTTAGATCTGATAAAAAGAACCAGCCTGGGCAGAGAATATTTAAACCATGTCATCCTTTATGTCAGCTGATGCTGGGGTGCGTGTGGCTTGAAAGGGCCTTTAAAAACTAAAGCAAAAAAAAACAAACAAACAATATTCTGAACCTGAGAAATAAAAAATAAATATGGTGGCTTAATGAGTTAATGTTTAATGAAATTGCACGTGCAATTCTGGTATGCTTTTTTTCCGGTTATGCACTTAAACTTTTCGCATTTAAGTACACCACAGTGACTGAAAAACACTCAAGGTCAGGAATGTAAAGGCGCAAGATGCTAGATGTTTCTTTGCAACTTTCTAGAGCATTCTCAGAGATTCAGGTAGACAAAGTGTGCACAGCTGAGAAGTGGCATCTCCTGGATCCTTTACACAGATCACTGCCAGTGCTCCTGCTGGCTGCACTGCAGGGTGACTTGGCCAGCTGCAAAGTGCAGCACTTCTGCAAGGTCAGCTGGAGGCTCACGATACTTTGAGATCATTTGGCCCTTGCAGCAGTCAACCATGCAGATATGCAACTGTTCTGTTAAAAGCTAATTTAGCAAAAGTAAAATTCGAAGTGCTGAAAGATGGACGGGCCCCTTAGCTAATTGCGACTTAGCACCCATCTTTACTGTTGTCCCAATAGTACTAGTTTTGTTCCCAGGAAATGACCTCTTGCCATTGATAATGTGGAAACAGAAAGTATTAGGAATATACTTAATATTAATTAATAATAGTGTCTCTGTGTTTTTTTTTCTAAGAATAACTTGTTTGTACACTATGACAGCTTCAAAAGAGATAAAGCCTGAAATTGACTTGTGCAAAATGGGTGCTCAGCTATGTTTCACTTATTACAATAAGATCTTCCAGGCACAGGAGGGCACTACCAAAACATTCGCCATGACCATACAGCTTGCTTCCAGACCAGTTATCACGTTTCTGTATACTGTTATTAGACTTTTACGCAGGATCTGGCCTGTGGAACCCCATACTAGCAGTAAATTTTACTGACCGGTCTTCCATACATTTAGGGAACACACACAGAGGTAATCCTGTACACGAGAGATGAGCTGTCAAGCCAGGTGCAAAGCGCACAGGACACTGTGTACGGAACATAGAGGGGCCAGCCAGTCTGTCCTATAGCTGAGCATTGAGGACACACTATGCCAGCATGGAGGTTACTATCAGAGAAGGCTGGGTCATTAAGCACAGGTCCAAGTGTGCAGAAAACAGGCAGTTTACAGTAACTCACTACCCTTCCATCTGCCTGGGCTACCTCCTGTGTGAATGCAGCCAGACATTATATGTGAGATTGGCTCTCGGAGATCAAGGTTGCCTTTTGAAAACAGCCCCAGCACCTTGAACCGACTGGGCTGAAAGAAAATACATTGATTAGCTATCAGATAATTTCGACATGGCAATCATTGCGGCTTTGTGCAGGAGCCTCCCAGGATTTTGATTTCCCTGCCAAACAGCCCCTGATGGATCCCCAGGCTTCGCAAACAAAAGCCACGGAAACACTCCTGGGAAGGAGTTGGCCAAGCGATGTCTCGAGTGGGCCCAGCTTATCAGTACTTGTCTCTAATGGTAGACAGACAGGGAGGGAGTGCTATGTAGCTTGGAATTTTTCCTGTGTGCTAAGTAGAATAGAGATACCTTATTAATCCCTGTGGGGAAATTCTTTGCCACATCTTGTACTCCATACAGGCGAGAGCAAACTTGGGGGAACTGACGGTTAACAGCCTTGCTCAAGGGCCCATGATCATGTGATTATTCTGCTGAGGCCGGGCCTAAACCGGTGACCTTCTGATCACAGGCACAGAGGCTTAGCCCACCGAGTCACACAGCACCCCAAGGTCAGCCCCTGAGTGACGGGACCGAATGCCTTTTGTCAGATGCTTCATTAATGACTGATATGAAACAGAAATGAGCATTCATTTTTGTTTACCTCAGTGGCTTGTTTATATAAGGTCCATTCTTCCAGCCTCATTCTTAACATCCAAT
This sequence comes from Mormyrus iriodes, assembly GCA_011763525.2. Taxonomy (NCBI): domain Eukaryota; kingdom Metazoa; phylum Chordata; class Actinopteri; order Osteoglossiformes; family Mormyridae; genus Mormyrus; species Mormyrus iriodes. The sequence goes on along the minus strand of JAAGVU020000008.1, from coordinate 1,898,650 downwards.
TACACCTAGCAGTAATTGTCATACTTGGACGAAAAGTATGTTCTTGCCGACATCTATAGATACATAGGCGGTGAGGCAGTGTACAGTGCATACAGGCCCCTGGTACACCTTCCGCTGAGTTTTAGAGAGAGGGACACAGCTGGCAGAGCTTGTCCTGGGGTAGAAGAGCACCCCTCCCCCATCGGTTGCGGGTGGAAACGCAGCCGACGTGAGAGAGCCGCAGCCTGTAAACAAAGCACTCGCTCAATGCCACAGGGACAGACACCACAAATAACACAGCTATTCTCCATGGTCTGCATCTCTGCGTCAACATGCTTCTTTTTGGGGTCGTCGTTGTTATTGCTGCCATTGTCATTGCTTCTGTTTTTATTCACATGACCTTAATAGTAAAGACCTCAATTTCTTTTCCCCTGCATCCACTCCCCCCCCCCCCATTTCTTTGTTAAAAGCTTTAGAAAAAAAAGTAATTAGTTAACAAGCATGTAAGCCTTTTCTCATTACAATCAACCCTTTGTAATGTATTAATGTATGTTTTTTTTGTCTGGAGAATCATTGTACTGGATGCTACTTGGAAAAAACAGGAAACACTTAAAATGACTTGTTCATGTTCTTACAGAAGTGCCAGTACACACACAACCCCACATTTTGTCCTCCTGCATGAGCGTAAAAATACAGTGCATGCACTCGCTTCCAGTGTCGGCCTCCTCCGGTCATGTGAGTGGGAGAGTTTAGGTCGCATGTCCTGCCTTTTGGAATCGATGCTGCAGCTGGCATCTCACCCAAACAACTCCATCAGTGCTTTCACTTTATTTCCACTTGTCCAAATTGCTGGGAAGCAGAAACTGCTCCTCCACCCCCCAGCATGCACACACACAGATGGATTAGAGCCACAACAGGTTTACACGCTGCACATCATTAGCTACCCTCCCTCAATATCCAGCAAATAACAAGCAGAGCTCTCTTTCACCCGACCATCCATTACACGCTGACACTTTTACTGCTACTCTGGCCTCCCCCACCATGCTCCCACACTGAGCAATAGGGCTAATTTAGGGGAAGGGGAATATGGAGGCCATGCTGACCAAATCCATGGGAGAAAAGTAAAGACTGGCCAGAGCCAGCTGGAAGCATGATGATGTTTAATTTTATTGAGCAAACATGCTAAATATTTTGGCCAAATACTAAGTATAATGCATCAAATGTGGCTGAGTGGAACATGACAGCATTGTGTGTATACCTAGGTAATGATATAAACATTAATACATGCCTGTTTGTATGCAGGTAAATTAATTTAATGTGTTCAAGGAAATCGGCGATGAAAAATCACCTTGATGGCACGGCAGTGTGCATATGTATGTATATACTTTTGTGTACAGTTTGTATTAGCCTACACGTGCATTGCTGAAGGGAAGTTGTCATACATCTTATACACGCCTTATTCAAGACTTCTGGCTTTCTAAGGTCGGTGACAGGCACAGGGTTATGAGCTGATCCACAGGCCGGCCGCCCGAGGGCACCTCAGAGGGCCTGGCGCCTGTGCCGCGCAGCAACAGAGCTGCCCCATTCTATACACGTTTACAGATGAGGATAAAGTGGAGGCCAAGCCACAAGCGCACACACACAGGAATAATTATCACCTGGGAATAAGCATGATACATCAGCAGGCAGGGCCCACGCCATCGCTGAATCCAGGTTTGTTTAAATGAAAGATAATTACCTCCTGTATTATACCACAAGGTGCAAATGAGCTTTTTCTGCTATCGTGATTCTGTGTTTTTGTGACTGATTGATGTCACCTGGCACTAGCCCACAAATCGGAAATTGGTGAAATAAAGCAAGCTGATCTGTCACTGCATAAGCACAGCAGGATCAGACCGTACAGTCCATTTAAGGCAGCCGCAGTACAGTTTGAGCGGTCTGCCATTGGGGCTGCCTGTCACACAGGAGGTACCCATCCACAGCACCAGGCTGGTGGCCCATCCAAGCATGAGGATGCAGGTCAGCTCTATCTCAAAGCCAGTCCGCTCAATCAGTAAATGCAAGCATATAGCACGTCTGTTGAAAGAAGACCATTGTTTCGGCAGAATTCCAGGTCAGCGTAAAGTATGTTCAGATCGCTCTAGAAACTGCTCTGCAGTCTCATAGGCCTAATGAACGGGGCCCTTACTGCAACCGGCTCTTAAACTGCCTGCCACAAAAGCACCATGTCATGAAGTATGCTTCAGGCCAATCGTGAACGGCCTCTGTCGTGTCATGTTTCCGGATGTCCTGTTTTTATATAAATACGCAGGATTGCGGCGTAGCTGGTTCTTCTCCAGACGTAAGCAGATTGCACACATCTTCTTAAGATGACTGATAATTTAAACATTTTTCCGATGAAATAAAGCTATTAATAGAAAGTCCAAGTTATTAATAGAAAAGTATCTCATGTAACTAAATGTTCCCGATGAATCAACTACATATCTTAGTGTAATGCATAATTATTAACTATGTGAATCATACAGTTTAAAAATGGCACTGAATGATTCAATTGTTTTGTCACTAGAATTAGAACATACAAAATAACGTTTTTCTTTTGAAGTAAAAGGTGTATTTAAAAAGGATAAAAGTCGGGGGTGGGGGCTGAGCGATGTCACTGACACCGATATCTTAGTGGTTGGGAGGCTGTAGGTATAATCCAGCTGCGCGGTAAATCATGCCGCTGTAACTGCCAGGGGCTGTGATGCTGGGACACGCGGACCGGCGGGCAGTGCCACAGAGACACCCGCAGATGCTGTGGGGTTCAGTGCTTTAATGGGCTTCTTCTCCGTCTCTCTACAGAAAAGACAATGCCGGAATGCCGATGGCAGACAGCAAGCCTGGAAGCACAACGTTTAAATACACCACCACACCAGAAGATGAGAAGAAATCACACAACCACAGCGACGTTCCTCAAAGCCTCTTCGACCTCTCCATTCCTCTTTATATTCAACTTTTTTCTTTTTCTGAGCAATAACAAGAAAAAAAAGACATTAAATTTCAACAAAACAGTGCTATTGAAAAGAATATTTTCTCTTCAGGTGAAATTATCTACGCATGTTTGATTAAGCCAGAAGAACATCACCCTATCCCTGGGCAGCCCTTGAAAGAATTATTCTCCACTGGAGGACTCCTTCTATTTATCATTGCATTTTATTGCATTTTTTTTACACATTACCTTTTTATCTAGGGCAAACATGTTAGACCTTCTTACTTAGCGCTAACAGTTTGCATAATGAAATAACTTATAAACAGTGCTCCTTGATACCCGGGTACATTAGCACATAAACTCCAAACGAATGGCATAGAATAGAGTGAAATGGGCTCATGTACAAGCGAATGCGGCATTTCATAGTGGATTATGCAGTATTCCTTTCGATCAAGGTTTTCATACCTGTATATAGTGTAAACAGGTCTGCGTTGTCAATTTTCTTTAAATTACCATGAGAATATATAATTCAGTGTGTTTTCTATATCTATATTGGAATATATTGATGTAAAGAGTTAAACTAGACTGTGCAGTTTAGATTTTCACCATAAAAATTGTGTAAAATAAGACTTTGATTTGGAGGGGTAAGAATTCCAAAGCAAATAGCCCTGCCCCATCAGCAACAACCCACTGGAGTCAAGAGTTTGCGATTTCCCATCAAAGCTAAACCCTAACAATGACCGGCAAAGCTGAATGCAAAAAACAGCTTTCCTGAAGTAGGCCTACAGACAGTTCAAGCTCCAGAGATGGAGACAGACAGGAGAAAAGGATTCCTTTCACCCAGGGGTGTTCCACATTTCCCATCAGAGCTGAGCACTGACCCTGCCACTCAACACCATCACGTCTGTAACCAAGGTGTGTGGAAGCGTTTACTTGATGTGTCTGGATGAATTCCAGGCCTGGCAGCTTCCTCATACAGCACAGTCCAAGTACTTTCTCTCTCCCCTTCTTTGCGTCCTCTTGACTCTGGCGGTGTTGACCTGTGGAGCTACAGGGCCTGCGTACTGACCCTTTGCTGGACCAGCTGAGCACTGAGCTCCCACAGGCTGGCCGCCGTGGCGTCGTTCTGAGCCTCCTGGGAGGGTAGGCAGCGGAAGCAGTTGTTGAAGTACATCCCACCCAGGCCCTCCAGCTCGGGTGCCACAGCACAGTATACAGTGGTCGCCGCTCCCTGTTGCTAGAATAAAGGAAAAAAGGAAAAAAAAAAAGAGAAAAAAACACACGTTACAACCCCACTGACCCAAACGGAGGGGAAGAGCATAAACCAGAGCAGTTCAATCAGGAAAAGGATCTCAAGCACACCCATGTCACCCCAGCCCGCTCTCCACAGTACAGACCGCATCCAGCAGCACCTCCTGCATGACCTAAAAGCTGAGGTCTACAGCGGCCTAAAGGTCCAGTCCAAGCCTGATCCCCAGGGATTGGCTACACGGTCATGGAAAATTGCTTTGTATATGTATATAAATCTGTATATGTACAGGAGAAGTGAATTAGCCAGCGTGCATGCCGATATGTACTGTAGATAAGCCGGCAGAAAATTATCATAAAACTGCAGACAGAGGTTGCAATTGTTGGGGACAAAGAAGAACAGCTCAAGTCATCATATGAATGGGCACAGCGGGCTGCAGAGACAATTTCTCATTCTCCGAGGATCTTTGATTAAATTAGGCTTCGGGGAGAAAAAAAAAAAAAACCTGTTACAAATAAAAAAAAAAAAAACATCTAGAGAAACATCAACTTCACCAGAAGATTTAACTCAAAGCTCAAGAGCAAAATGCAGGATAAAACAGCAGATAAGTAATTTGATGGGCAGCATAATCTGGCATTTTTGATGTTGCACAGAACCCTGCCAAAAAGTGGACTCAGGCACTCCAATTAAGTGCCAGACTGACTGTTCATCTCCCTTCAAGGGGATTTACACATGTCAGCGAGCCAGGGGCAGCCACTGACTCTGCAGAGGACTGCTCTGCCGAGCTGGGAAGCACAAAGCGTGACGCAGCTGCAGCGGAGCTGGGGGACAGCGTAGCCGGCCGTAGCTCACACCCTAACTCAGCCACGACGCTGTCACACGGACATGGTGTGTCTGGGTTCCCCCAGCAGTGACCTCTGTGGTAGCTAGACTGCGGTGTGTGTTCAAGCAGGTGCTGTAACTGTAGGTTAAACGTCGGCGTCCTCCTCTGTCTCTGGCTCAGTGACCTCCTTTTATCTCATCATAATGCTGACCAGGTCAAGGCTCCCTCATGACTTCCCTCTCAGTACCAAGGCAAACGGACTGGTCACAGTTAAAAAGACAATACAGCTGCATCACAGCCAAAGCTGATGAGAGTAACGCAGAAACAACAAAACGCTTTGTACCACAGCCTGTGAAAAAGAAAACTCCTGAAACACCCGTTCCACAAAAATCCACGTCGGATAGAAGTTGAGATGAGAAATAGAGGGTGAGCAGTTTTCTTTTAATTCTTCTTTTGCTTTTGAACAGCTGTCTTAGCTGCAGAAACGCCATTAGGAATGAAACAGTGTGTGTGTGTTAAAGGAGGCAGCCCTCGATTATCAAAGGCCAAGAGCTCCGATCTGAACGCTGGTCCCCCGGCCGCGGTCCATCAGGGACGGTGGGCAACCCCATGGAAGCCTTTCAACAGGCCGCTACAAAGGCCTCGCCATGTCCGAGTTGAACAGCTGGGGTCCCAGCTGGCAGAGACAGCAGAGCACTGCCGTGGGGAGAAGAAAGCAAACATGGCCGCCACACGCTCTGCTAGCCACATCACAAAAGGGGGTGGCCACTGAAGAGTCCTCTCACATTTCTTCTTCTGAACCGCTGTTGCATTTCGGCCCAGGATGACGTGTCACTCAGCCCTCATGTCCTCATACGTAATGCTGCAGGTCCCCCACTGAAGTTCTGAACTGGCCAGAAACAATGAACTACAGATGTCTTGTAACTGGGGAGGAGCTGCTTTGTTTCTGCTTGTTCAGCATCCAGTGGTACTAAACGGACAGAGCATGTTGTGGTCTGACCTTAGCTACAGCTCAGCACATATTCAGAGTGGTGCGAGTCAGTGTTAGTGGTTGTGATCTCAAAAAACAAAACAAAAAAACCCCCAAAAAAACACTGATAATTTGAAGTGAATCTCAAAATATAACTTTTTGCAAATGGTATCATAGCTGCAATCAACTGCAGTCAACGGTGACTGCTTAGGCCAAGCACTGACTGTGTGATTTTTTTTTTTTTTAAGACAGGTGTGCCAGGGAAGTATTATTTAAACAAAGCCCTGATCCTATCACTCTTTCCAGCCCACACATACTTGTAGTGTTTCCATTTAATGAGGTTTTCACGCCATCCTCTATTCGGCCAAACATCTGTGCGTTGTTGAGGCAGACTGCTTCATCAGTCTTTTTGTAGTATATGTGAAATTACCTTATGATCCTGTTTTTAGATTAAGCAAAGAGGGTCTGAGTAATAAGGGACCATCATGCCGCTTCACAAACTATCTGTCAGCCCACACAGCAGCACCCCGGCAGGGAAAGGTTAGGGATGCTTAATAAATTATTGCTCTTATTGAGAGAGCTCCTGTCCATCTTCATTAGGGGGTGTCACCAGACAAGTGCTATGCCATTTATTGCCTGCCACGAAGCAGGCTTGGTTCCCATCAGGACCAGGTCCAGTCAAACCCACAGGGCTGCATCTGCAAATGGAGCAGGGCTCAGCCTGTGCCCAAACACGCAGACCCCAAATAAACCAACTCCTCACGCGGGAGACTATAATTGAAGTGCTTTGTGTATCCACTTGTTATCTGTTTCACAATGTCTCGTTTTAATTCCTATGATTATTTCCCTGTATTTAAGTTAATTACTTAGAAGTAGACGTACGATATGAAATACGTGACAGTTCTGTTTGCCTTGGGGCTCTTACTTAAAGGTTAACAACAATAAATGAAACACCTGTGCTAGTAATACAGCGACTGCTGATTATGGGCACTAATTGGACGGTTCAGAGGGTCATATGGCCATTTGGTTAATGTATCCTGTTTGGCAAAGTAAACAGCCTGGATTGATGTGAGCAGCAGCTTAGAGGAACGCTGTGCCCAGGCCTGAAATGCCAATAGGTCAGTGGCTCCCATGCGCTGCTGACACCGATCAGCTGCTTATGAGACTTCTGGCCTTGCCCTGCCCTCTCCTACCAGTTCCTTAAAGACTAGCAATAAGACGGATGATACCAGTCCCTTGACAGAAAACTCCCAACCCTAACTATGAGAAGCCAGAAGGAAAGGAGGCTACTCCATTGATCCCCCTAAGGCCTGCCTAACTCTCTGGCATAGAAAGCTGTTGCTGCATCAGACAGAGCTCTGCTTGTCTGCAGTTACAGCTCCATCACCCCAATGCACCTCAGTATTACAGCCAATCAGTCAATAGCTGCCCTCTCAAGTCTAGTCTGCAGAACTGCTGTGTAACCATGGCCATTGAATCTGTGGGCGCTCGTTGTGTGCCTGGTTAAATGCAGCTGCTGGATCTTTGTTGTGCATGATTTAATTGCGACAAGCTGTAAAGCTGCCATGTCTGAACAGGCCATCAGACTGAAAAGCAGTTTAACCCTTAGCAAGTCCTTCAAGGGGACTGAAGCAGATTAGCCCAACTCACGGCAAGCGAAGACCCCCAGTGAGGGTTTACCCTTCTTAACCATTATCATAATCAAGCACGAGTGCAACAGCCCTGCAATGCGTCCACCCACTTCTCAGCACAAGGAGAATGGCTGATCGCGCACTGTTAAATAACTGTTATGTGTGACTAATTCACTTACTAGCAACACCGTGCTTTCAGATGAGCAGTTTTTGGGGAGGGACACATCTTGAATACTCAAATCTTCGTTAAAGAAATACATAAGCGCAAAGAATTAATTGCCTTCAAACAATGAGCAGGTGGCACTGCAGCCTGTGCCATTTACGAGTGCAGTCTGCTTTCCGACAGCTTGATTTAGGCTCCCAAGCTTGTGTGATGGAAAAGGAAGGCAAGAACAGGGAAACTAAATGACTTTAAAAATGCTTATCTGTCACACTAAGAGCCGCAGTGGTAAATCCACAATAGAAGGGCTCTGCTTGGCTGGACTATGTGAAAGTGCGCGTTGAAGCCTGTGCTCACGCAGGTGGTAGTCACCGCTGCGAGAGTGTGGGAGGTGGACTGAGTCACCTGCACACTTCCCAGGATCCCAGAATAGCTGCAGTGACCGTGTCTGAGTCACCGGGGCTGCTGTGAGCGCTCTGATCAGAAGACAGCAGGGGATTTGGGAAGGGAGGTGGTGAAGGGAGGGCACTGAAGAGCTCATACTGGGAACAGTACATAATCCCTCTATCTTAAAGCAGCAGAACGGCACAGTCTAGAAAAACTCCCTCCTCTTCCCCCATTTGTCTCAGGAGAATGGAGAGTTCCATAGCAGGTGGCAAATCTATACGGCCTCTGTGTCCTTCTGTGCACCACAGCCGCAAAGCAGGCCAGGACGCCTAAGCAGGGCCAGCTCATCTACATGGCATCTCCCAGCAACACTGAGGTGTCCTTTCCTCTTGGCTGAGTTAAACAACACCTCTGAAATGGAAGCTGAGGTCAGCTGGCGAACGATTTTGTGTACATGTCTGTTTTTAATCATTGTCTTAGTTAGGTGCTTACAGCGTAAGGGTAAGGATCCGTGTACATCTGCACTACATATGTAGTGCTTTCTGTATTTTACATTTTCATTCTTATAAATAGCATAAGTCCTTTCTATGCAGCATGTCGACCTCGCAGAATTGTACCATGGTTATTAAAAGACTGCGAAAGGCATTGCAAGCTAAACCAAGAAGAATTACGTGTTTTTGCTGTTTAGCTCAACGCCTTGCCACTTGGCCTTGGTGACCCCGGGTGGCAATAAGCTTTATGAGATAACGCATTAACATGCTGAGCCACCCACCACTGTCATTTATCATAAGGAGAGCTGTGAAATCAACTGTGTATAGACCCGCTATGTAGGGAACTCCACTGTTCCTAATTGCTGCTGTTTATGGAGGAAAACATACATAGGTTTGTTTCCCCAGACAGCAGTGATTGAGTCTCGTGTGGTGTGTAATTATGTGAAAGTGCACTGTGGTGGTCCTTGTCTGCCGACCACCAAAGCAGCTTGTCTTTAATCTCTTCAAAATCGCTCTCTCTCGTATGCGTTTATATCGGTTTACTGGTTATAATACCATGCCTGGTCAATAAAACCCCTTGGATATGAAAGGGGCTGTGATGGGCTACACCACAGGCTGAGGAAGGGCAGAGGTTCTCACTTGTGCCCAGGCTTGGGCATGATAACTGGCATCCAGACGGCCTCCTTTCTAACGGGGCATGGTGGGCGGTGTATCCAGTCAGGCAGCAATATTTAATGGGGAAGAAACTCCAAAGCAACTGCAGGAGAGTTCGCTGGCAACAATAAACAGGGAAGGGGTCCCCACAACAGCGGATCTTGCTGTGGACAGCAGGCATGTGCACAAGCTCCTGCTCTTTGAAGACTAACACTTCAATGGCTGCAATAATATAGCCTTCGCCCCTAGAGCCAGGGCTGAGGGTTTGATCCACGTCTTCCAATTGCAACTATTATGAAAAAATAATAAATGATACTTTGGCAATAAGTAACCATTTTAGAGATAAGTGGGGAGGAGATGCATAGGGCTGACAAAGGAGGGACGCTGCTTCTGTAGGGTCCAGCTGCATTCTTTGGTATTGGTGTTTACGTGCCCTGGGTGTTCCTGTGTGTTGGCCCAGTGGGAGGGGCCCAGTGGGAGGGGCCCAGTGGTAGTTTAGAGGGCCCCGACTGTTGCCTGCTGGGTAAACAGCCTTGTTTGTATCGCTTCCAGAGTAAATGGCCTTGGCGCATAGAGACGGGTCTGTCGGCTTGTGGTTCATCCCATGGGAAAGACGTAGATAAATGTCACTCACCAGCATCTTAGCAGTAGCTCATAGTGCTCTATAGTGTATACTGTTGCTTGAGTAGCAGAGTGGTTCCTGTCTCACCCCTGTAAATGATCTCTTTCCCAGTTCTCAGTGCTCATTGAGTGTAGTACGACAAGAACACTAGTATCTGGTAAACCTTAGCATAGGAGAAGAAAAAAAAACTGGTAGGTGGTTACATCCTTATAAAATGGAAAAATAGAAAAAAAAGATTGGGTTTGACCATGCAGAGTTTGTTTTTTTATATGCATGTCATGAGTATGAAGATACGTTTCCTTCTGACAAGAGCCGTAAATAAACCCAGCACATGTAAATCATTGTGTCCTTGGCCCATCTCTGTATATAGGGTGTAAATAACAAACAGCTATGCATGCTGACAATTTAGCAATTCTTTCAGGTACTTTTATAACCCACAATTATTGTATGGCATGTTGAGAATAAAAACAAAAAAAAAAACTGGAAAAAGTAAACAAAAAACAAAACAAAAAAAGTTTGTTAAATGACTATGGGAAAGATGGTCTCTAGCTATAAATGTTTTCTTACTAGATGGTTCTTCACGTTGCCTGTCATTCTCATGGTGTACTCACTGTTGTTGTTACCTGTGTTCACACTTTTAAGTAGGGTTGAGGCAAACGAGGAAATGAGCGCAAACGAGGGCACTTGGCAGGACTGGAGGAGCTATGGACCACCTGTGTGGTTCCACTGCCCTGAGCTTCCCACCAACCTGTACACATTCATCAGTGTCAGAGACATCCACGCAAACCCTACTGTGATCTCCAGAACATGTTATTATGTGCTTTCATACCAATATCATTATACCATAAAAAAAAGTATCATTCACAGGATTTGGTTTTGTTTTGTAAAACTGGACAGGTCTGGCTGCTATTTGATGTATATAACCAAAATTAAATTTCACCAGCTTTAAACTGTAATTTTTTCAACAGGTGCAATTACGTTTCTTATACAAGAACATAGCAGACTAGCAGGGGAGGGGGCTTTAAATGGCGGTGGGGGGCTGATCGTTTTTAAAACAAGCCGAGAGGTTTCTTTACACAATGGGACGGGTAGGAGAATTAGTGGGATGCAGGGCACTGCTCATTTTTCTAAAGAGAGCCAGTTTTGAGGAAGGTCAGGGGCACCGACCATAACCTTCTCAGCGCAGTCTTCAAACGGCTTTGCGGGGAAACAGTGCTACTAGTGTCACGGTCAAGCTTTGCCTCAGCCCTATGGACTGAAATGTACTGAAGGGACCTTATGCTGAGAGAGCAGGGTTACGCTAGATAAGGATGGTCTTTTGGAAAGGCTTATCTTTCAGTTTAATGAAGTTTTATCATGTAAGATTACCATGGCAATCATGATAGATGGAAGTGTCTACTTTTTAATCTGTGCTAAAGATATTTTAAATTTAATAAATTATCATTGTAACAAGAGTATGTGTAAAATCTTTGTGTGTCACTCAGTGTTGTTTTTCTGAAATGCAAGTTTTTTTTACAATTATTTCTGATATAAAATATTAAATATTTGGAATATAAAAGTCAGCAGAACTACAGGCACAGCCAAGTCAAATGTGGATCCTATTTCACAGGAATTCAGGAATCACTCTGGTGTTTACCATGTAAAATCCTAAAGTATACTCTACAAATGTATAAATTACAGGATATAGAAAGTATCAGGCAGCAGGTTTAGTGCTGAGGGTAACTTTCTCTCTGCAGAAGGCAAAATTCAGTTCATCATTTAATTTACCAGAAATCCTGGATAATGTGAAAAATGTAACTCCCGTTAAACCCTAACTTAGCTACATACCAAATGAGCCTTGAGCCCATTTCTAACACCTATGATGCTTCACTTCATAGCGGCCCTGGTCACCTGCTGTGGACATACACCAGAGGACACAGCTACCCCCCGCATGCAGGCCGCCTGTGAAGCTGTGGGCACAGCTGGGTGGGGAGGGCTGAGTGACAGCTTGGAGCAGATAAACAGCTCCAATGACAGACAGTTCCGCCACATGGCCTTTCAGCGTGCCCAATGAACCGGGCGGGAACGGATTTAAGCAACAAAACACAGCCCACTTCAGGCTAATTTGCTCAACCAGAAAGCTGCTAGCGAGGGGCAGACTGCAAAACAGATGAATAATGGCTGGAATCAATGGCCTTTCAGAGTGCGGCCGCCTGCCGCTGGCTCTCCTGAGGCAGACAATGCAAACGCACGCGGTCACTAAGTAAACAGCGTGTACACTGACCGCCCAACATACAATATGGTCACTCCTCCCGCGCGGCCGACTTCGCTGAGCGCCATCCGGTCCACAGTGCAGGGCTAGCCGAGGCCAAAGGGGGGCTACCCGGGAAATAATGCCCCTTAAACAAGGAATTAAGGAGGATAGCGCAGATTGGTATTTTGTCCATGCCTCAGCACCGGCAGAACAGGCTTCTTACACCTGCTACTCTTTGACTCATGTGAGATAAAAGCATTTTCTTATCTGTCACATACAGCACTTTTACCCTTTATTTATATGGAGGATTTCTGTGACCACATGCTCCTGTCTGTACTGCCACTTCTATATTTGCTTTACAGTTGTTTGATTTACGATGCAACGCTAAATTAACCTATGCAGCAAAACTCAACGTAGAGCGAACTGCTGCTGATCAGGGGAGAGAAAAAGGCAAAGTTGCTAAAAGAAAAACAAATAAAAAACAGCAAATTCTACATTAACAGCTAATCCTCCATCAGATGAACAAAATAAAAGACATGATTTCATGACACCCATCATTACAAAATACAATTGTTATTTTTAAATGAATCAAATAAATCTGCACAGGCCAGTCTGCCCTGTGGTAACAGCTATCTTTCTCTCTCTGTCACCTGTCCGGGTTAGTGACCTTGTAAATGATTAACCCAGTCTCCATCAGTAAGTACACTGCCAAAGACAAAAGCGTGTACACACACACACACACACACACACACACACACACACTCTGTCTCACTTACTCACACACACACAGTCCACATATTCATATCTTAATGGGGATTCTCCATTTCTACAAAACCCTAATCCCATCTATGACAACCTTAACCCCTACCCAGCCCTAACCTTAACCATAAATAACCAAACAAAATATAAGACTTTTGGCATTTTTAGTTTTTTGATTGCAGTCGTTGATTTTATATATATATATATAATATATATATATATCCCCACAATAGAGTAATTACAAACACACACACACACACACACACACACACACAGAACAGGCGTGCCTTATTGCTGTTTACACCTCCCACATAGTGGGGCTCACACAGGATATCAAGGAATGGCTGAAATCATCGCATTTACGAGAAATCAAGCAGACAAGGGCTTTAAGTGGTGGGAGAAGAGCGCCTACATGAAGACCACAGTGCAGCCTGCGAGTGAGCAGATGAACGGGAGAGTGGGAGGGGGCCTGTGCTCCATGGCCTACGGCAAGATCGTCCCCGGACCCACTGACGGACGCTGGCGTCGGCAGAACGGCGATCCGCCCCCTGTTCATGGCACGGGACTCAAGGTCCAGACTGAATTCTAATTTTAAGCATGACAAATTGCCATTGTCTCTTGCCACAAATGAGGGGTAAAGGGCTGGGAAGGGAGCAAGTGGCACTCCCAAACAGAGCAACTTCCTGCGCCCGCCACCACTCAGCCATTAGCTGGGTGCTGCATCCCTGTGCCACACTTGGTTCCCCAATATGGGCTGGGCCGTCGGGGCACTTCGTCCTTCCCACTCCTCCTGCCCCTTTGGCGAGCGGCTAGAGAAGGGTCCCGCTGCTTTGACACAGTAGCTGGGGTAGGAGGTCCATGGAGGGGGGTGAGGGGGGGGGCACATGAAGGACTATCCATCTCTGCCCAGGACAAGCCATAAATGAACTCTTATGATTAGACTCTCTTATTCCTCGGTTTGGGCCAGTAGGCTGTTAGACCTTACCCCTCCACATGCACTAAATCCTATTAAAATCACCTTCATTATAACATGTGCAAGCCAGTAATAGTGGCGAGAAGGCAGCCCACTCCCTGGGGGGTCATTAGGGTGATGGCGGCACACACGCTTCCCCCTTCTCCACACGGCCATTTTCACCTTCCCATGGCTGAATAATAATGACGAGCTCTGGGCTGGAGAGCCGAAACCTCACACACACACACACACACACACACACACACACAGAGACCATATAAACACACACACACACACGGCCATGTGTCTGTAAAACACAGAAATTCATGTGCACGGATACACAAGTAAACACGTGCGCCACATGTGCTCAAAGAAACATACTTTTTTTTTTCCCCTGAATTCACATGTCAGCGGTGAAGAAGAAAAACAGCAAAGCCCCCTGTCTGAGATCTTATATTTCAGAATTCTAATATTCTCACAGCGTTCCTGTCCTCACAGGAAACACATCAGATTAGCCTGGACTGTCTGCCATAGTGAATAATGCTTTTTCTAATTGTATTACGAAAGTTATTGAAAGCTTCGCTCGTTAACTAAATTTCGTTTGGCTCCTTTTACCACTGGGGTTAATCAGGAAACTCGGAAGCATCATTCTAGATGGACAGACTGGTGAATGACGCACACAAGCATGAGAGACCAGCGGATGCGGCCCACAGTACCGTGTTTCCTCCGTTAAAGTGAGGAAAAACAAAACTAAGCAATTTCCTTCTCATCCCCGTCGACCGCAACTGAAAGCTGTCGAAGGCTGAAGATTTCAGACGTGAATCTTAAACAGATGGTTTGAGATGGTTGCGACACAATGAGCAAAGGACTTTGAAGAACTCTAAGGAGAGCATCAGAAAGACTGAGCATACGACCTACATATAGTGTTGTGGCATTCTGCTTGGGCACCAGTCATTCCCGCCGTCATTTGCACAATGAAAATGACCTTAATAACTGGAGTGTGATGTTGCATCAAGTCCTTCATTTAAAAAAATGTCCTGATCTCATGTCAAGCACAAAAAGGACACAGATATCGAAAAATACACTTGACACAAGTATATGAGGAAGACAAACACATCCCGAGATGAAGTCCTACGTGGTCCATCAGTATTCAGTGTACGGCTTCCCCTCAGTGACACAGTGAAAGAAATTTGAATAACCTACCATTAAAAAGAGGATCATTTTAAAAGGTACCAAAGTGGACAATGGGCAAACCTGCTTTATCTACAGGCTAGTGGCAGTAAAACACCTCCTGACACCAACACAGGCACAAACACGCTTGCATAGGCCTCTTGATACAGTCCTAAGCACCCTACTGGGCTTGTTGTTTTTGGCCCTAACTCACCCCATTATCAGCCTGACACAACATACCCCATCACCACACAGCTGCTCTCAAGCGAGCGTCAGGGCTGAAAGCCTGCGCTCTTTCGAGTAAAGGGTGAATCACAAAGGGGGATGGGAATCAGTACCTCTGCCCCGCACATGACAGCAGCACCAAAGGCCAGGGTGCACCAGGCTCCAGCTCAGTCTCGCTTTCATTAGGTGACTTAAAACTGACATGGAGTGAGCTATTTCTGTGAAATGCCTGACGCACACCCCAGACGGCCTAAGATGTATCACCTGCTCTCTCTATTCTTGGCAAACCTGACTCAGGTGGCACTGGGCCGTTTACGGGCTGGAATGAAACACCCGGGACGGAACATTGTTTTCTCTGTGGGTGAAGCAAATCGCTGCTCTTCACATAGAAAGGCTCATTAAAAGCTGCTTCTGGCCTCATGCTGCCGACAAGTAGAGGGCTTCCTTCAAAGCAGACTGTGACTTCGCCTCGCTGTCCTCGTCAACCACCTCAAAGCAAAGCAAACAGTCAGCACGAAAGCGTGTGTGGGGGTGGGGGGGGGGGGTAGGTGCAGGTCAACACTGAAGCGTGAGGAAGGCCGGGGGGGAGGAGGGCACGTTCAATGTTCAAGTGACAATCACTCGTCAGTCAAAGGCTTGCACGTCTGCCACTCGCTGATAAGATCGAGATGCGTTGGCTGTCAGGTGCTGTGACAACTCAGCGTGAGCTAATACGCGCTGCCTGTGCGCGGCTACAAAAGAAGCGAGGGAGACGGAAAGAGGCCCCCAGCCAGGGGGCCAGGTGGGGGCTGAAAGGAGAGGTGGGGACTGGGACCAAAAGCACCCAAGGAGAAAACGACCCAAGCCAGAAGGACTTGTGCAGTCACTGTGAAACTATCTAATTTTTATCTTTCAGGAGGACTTCCGAGGTGATCCGTAGAACGTAATTATTTTCACCTAATAAAAGCAACATATGCTAAGACAATAAAATCTCTTATTGGACGTCTATTCATTAAAAGTGGCTGTAAAAAAGGAGAGAAATCCAGCATGAGCATTAGATTTAAAAGGGCTTTTTGCATTTGGAAATCGGCACAGGGATCTTTTAAAGCTGCCGTATATCCAGGTGTTAATGTGAAACGGCCACATAACGTGCGAGAAGGTGTGGTTTTATGGACCGTGTGGTCTTGCGTGAAAGATCTCTGAAGGCTGAGGAATCCCAGCCATTTCATCCTCCTCGGCTTCCTTCCAGGTGGGAGCCGCGTACAGAGAACAAAGGCCTGTGGGCCGCGCTGCAGGGCTGAAGGTCGGCAGAGGACAGCGCCTGGCTGTGGAAGGAAGGCAGATTGTAACAAGGAGCTGGCTCAAGGGCGACTCTTCAGATCAGAAGCGAAACCGCTGACTCTAGAAGCTGATCCCAATGAAGACAGCACTTGCATGCCGTCCCAAGCCCAGAGCTCCAGTCATGCTGTGGAAAGTAGTGCAGATACCGGCCATTTCAAGCATCTTCAATAGTATCAGAGGACATGGAGACACTGGGCCGAGGCCCACTCTGAGCTCTCTGTGCCTGAGCCTGAGGCCCACGACCCCTGGCTGCGTTTCCGCATGCTTCATTTCCGCATGCTGTGGCTCTTGATGGAACCAGTAATCTCTTTTGCTCCCTACCCCCTCCCAATGCAACCTGACACATTCCACACGCAAAGCAAAAACACGAGAGGAAAAATCACCGTCAGAGGCTATTCTAAGCCCGGCAGCGCTTTCGCCCACTGTGACCTAGTCGGAAGCTTCCGGCAAAAAAAGTAAAAGAAAAAGAAAGAAATATGAGATTTTTATCAGCCGGATGAAGAGAGCCGTGCGAGCCGCCTCCAGATAAGGCCCGTTAGTTACCAGGGCAGGGTACTGAGGATGGTTAGTAACCTCTTATACAGCTCACCACTGCCGCCAAGGCTCCCAATTCATTTAATGATGCAATCAATTTCACAATTACAGCTCTTTCAGACTGTGACCTTACTTCTGACACTCATTTGTTCCTCGTTGCTTTTTATTGTCCGGCATCTGCTCAAAACCATGAGACGTTACTCCTGCCCAGTCCCAACAGGAAGCTCCGGGAGCCAGAGCCGTTGTCTCCAGGGCAGCCCGGTATTTTCCTGGACGGGCTTTAGCCTGGAGCGATCGGCCGAGCTCTACGGTTAGCGGAAGACAGCCGAGTGTCGGCACACCTCAGTGAGCACAGCGCGCTCACACAATAACACACACACAGTGGGTTCACTGCAAAGCAGTGCTGTTTATGCAGTTATAAGCAGGCGACATTGAAGTCATTAGCATCCCTTCAGCATCTTACAGCCTTTGCACTACAGCAAAGGCTCTACCTGCTACTTAGGGACACAAGCTAACAAGTCAGCGGGGGTGAGTGATTACCCTGATCAACCCCTGGCCGAAATATCGTGTGGGTTATCGCAAAAGAATCCTGGTTTTGCAGAGACTGCCGTGTGTGCTAGTCCGAGGCTGACAGTGCTTGCGAACACGCAGGAGGAAAGCATCGAGGAGGCCAGCTCAGCATTAAGATTGGCTTACGCACCGTCTGAACAGCCAAAGCGGGGAGGAGGTCTCAGCGTCTTACCGAACAAGGAGCCGGTACCCAGTGCTGCCACATGGAGCATCCATACACACCACAGAGGTGCGGACAGTCTTTGTGATGCCGCTGTCATCTGAGAAACGTGCTGAATTTCTATGTGTTTGGCTCCATGCCACAGTAAAACCGGAACTCTGAATTCCTGCTCCCACAAATCTCGCTGTTTTCTCTCATTTCGCTCTTGCTGCCTCGCTCGGCCGTTCTCTGGCGATGGAGGTCGTTCGTCGAACACTCTTTTAAATAAAAAGTATTGCAGCACCATTAAACGCCGATAGTAATGATATTAATTTGCCAAGACTGTGTCATTTTCACAGGAGAGCGGCTAGCAGAAAACATTATGAAAATGTCCAAGTAGACCGGTAATTGAGTTGATTAGTGTGACCTTGGTTATGAAGGTACTGTAATAGGGGAACAAGTGGAGCGTCCACTGAGTTATGAGCCTCCCCCCGTGCCGCAGCGCCGGCAAGCTGCGATTTGCTGGGGGTGACTGTGGGCCGTGCTGCCCTGCTATGATAGAGTAATACTCTGTGACTAGCTGGGCTTGTCCAGCTACTTAGCGCTTTCTCTTAGCGAGTAATGAGGGTGCTGGGACAGGGGCCCGGCTCGCGGTATAGGGGCCCGGCTTGTGGTAGAGGGACCCGGCACAGCGATTCAGCACAGCGATTAACCTGGGTTGTGCAGCACAGCTTTGCATTTAGAGTAGGCCCTGCACATAGATAGGTGTTGAAATAGACGCAGGAAACAAACCGCCCTTAACAAAATTTCATAAAAATCCCTTTCTCTAAAGCCCCCACTCCCTGACCCCCAGAACTCCTCATTTGTTTATCTAAAATTACCACTCTGCCACCCCTTTCCAAAACCATACACACGCACATGCACACACACTCACACATGTACACACACACAACTGGAGTGTTATTTACAGTGTGTTTAAAAGATTTAAATTGTGGAAAAAAAATAATACCAGTTTAAAAATCCTCACACTACGGTGGGGGTGTCACAGCCTGCACGGCTCTCAGTGAGTAAATATTGCCCATGCTGTAATTCTGTCCATTCCCAGGGCGGGCCGCGGATGCTCACGTATGAAGGATGGAGTGGGGAACAACTCGGGCACTGGGCCACTCGCATTGTGTCATTGGCCTAAACATGGAGGTGGGATGAAGAGCAAAGCCTGATGGGAACTGAGGACCACAGGTACAAGTTGTATATCCACTGACGGTTTGCAGGCCAGTGCTGTCCTCAGGGCCGGAGACAGCGGAATGTGAAAGGTAAACTGAGCTGTCTACTTATCTCTGGAGACATGTGCTAAAAGCAGACTGGCGTTTGATGAGGGCAGCCCCACGCAGGGCTGGAGATGGGGGGGGGGGGGGGGTACATTCTGGGGCATTCATTAAACATCCGCACGCAGAGGGGGTTGTCGTGGATGGGCCAAGCAGCCTCATCGGACTCTGCTGCTAATTGGCTACCTGTCGTGAGGGTCAGAGGTCAGGGAGGGAGCACACCCTTAAATTCCATTCTTCGCTGGCCTCCTTTCATGTGCCGCTGCCAGGCATAGACACCCACCAGGCAGCAGGAACCTCCTCGAGGCAGGATGGAGTTAATGTCTACAAGGAGAAGTGTGGTGGTCACAGAATGTGTGCCGGCCTTGTTCACCTGCAACTGTCAGACCGACCGCCCCCCACCCATGTGGGGAGCCGGGCACCCCCAGCAGCAGCCAGACCCACTGACCCCTCGGCATCCTTAACAGAGGTCGGCCCGCAGGACACATGAGTGCTGACACTGATGTTTAAAACCCTTCCAAGTTCAAACTGTAATAAAGGGTGGCTTTTCTCAGGGTTTCGGGGTTATGGCCTGGGGTGTCACCTTGGGGGTCAAGGGCACAGAGAAGCAGGTGGGGCTCTTGCCCCAATTCTCTTGGCCAGAGACAGACAGCGGTGCAAGGCAGGCCTGCATGGAGTCATGCTATGGGCCTCAGGGCCGGGGCTCCATGCTAAATGCCGTGGGCTCTGGCACTCGGTGACACTGATTCTCTGTCCTGCATCAGAGAAGCAGAGGGCTGCATGCAAACACATTCACTCATGTTCCCCACGACATAATTAGCATTTAATGAAGGTGACACAAACCACAGGCTCACGAAAAGCACGGATACACGATGCACAGAGCACACTGAAACTCTTAACTGATATCACTTTTTGAGATAAATTAGTCATCTAACCCCTCTGAGAAAATGCCAAACCGGGTGTTCTTCTAAAAATATGCTTGGGTACAGATATAGAGGAGAGACTGTTCGAGAGCACGTCTTTAATCCACGGTGAAATCAGTCACGTGAGGCAAGTAAACGCCTGAAATTTTATACTGGTATTTTCAGACAGCCATCAGCCTCCTGCAAAAATCCTCTCCAGCATGACAGCCCCAGTCTTTCATGGTATCATTTGGCATGCCAATGCCTATTTGGAGACACTGAAAAAGCCTGTCAATCTCCTTAAGCCATTGGGCACACAAGTAAGCACAGGCCTTGCCTGGCCAGTCAACCTTTGCTTCACTTTCCTGGCACAGCTGCCTGCTTGTCCACCTCCAATAGACGCCACACACAATGGCATCCCCCAGAAACAGATCTAATGGCACTTTTCTACTGGCACACAGGAACCAGGCAGCACCCGACCCGCACCGCTAAGAGACACTAGTTACGACGGGGTTCCAGCTCACTTCTATTTTCCATTGCAGAAGGGTGAGCTTGGTAAAAGTGTTGTAGGGTTTGGAGAGCAACAGTGATGTAAAACCAAAGAGACACTTATTCACTGATCACATGGTGTACATCATGATTTAATAAGTGCTAATTTTCGCTAGCATGTGAGAATCACCGTGTTATGTTAGCATCTAAAGCTAGCGGAATCAGCATTCGCTTGCATTATGAATCCATTCAAATTAGCTGTTCTCTAGTACTTTTTTAAGTAGGAGAAATTTTCAAGTTTCGAGTTACCAGGAATGTATCATTACATTGCGATGTGCGATACTATTAATGATGAATAATATATCGAATATGCCCCTTTTTCCTTCATATCAATGCACATCAGTGGTAGCTCCATGTATTTCAGCCAATCAGATGGTGGTGATACAACCAGCTTGGTTTAGTCATGCTTTCAGCCCTGCTATTGCCAAGTTAGTATGGGTACAGGTTGAGTTTGGCTCACATACTTTACAATGGAAAACCGTCTCTTTGCGGTACCGCTTGGTACGGTTTGGTTCTTGCCGGCAGTGGAAAAGTGCCTTAAGTCTGCTACACCTGAGATGCCCTCCCCTAGGCTGAGCCACTACAGTGGAAGAATGTCCATGGGACGTGCTGAATGTGAGGGCTACTCAGTATGGGAGCAACTCAGCCTATGCCTCACCATGACCAGAAACACGGAGGGCCGGCACTGTGTATCAGTGAGAGCGCTTCTGAGCCTGGCGATGAACCTAATTAGTTACACCCTTGAATCCTCACAGCCTCTGGATATGTCCCATTAACCTCAGGTGTGCAGATTCATTAGGATGCGTTAGAAAGCCCCCAGGGGGCCTGGCTCACCCTGCCGCTGCGGCAGCCTCCTTCACCCGCTCACCGAGCAGCGTCCCCGACCGCAGCACGTGGGAGCAGCCGCTGTGAGGGGGGAGACCTCTGCTACTCCAGAAATGTCCCCAAAAGTGCAGTTTGGGGGAGGGAGGGTCACGTGTGCTGTGACCTTCTGCACTTCCGCAGTGCCCCAGCATGCATGTATCCTTCACAAGTGCGTGGCGTTCACCGCTTGTGCAATTGGCTGCCGTCTGCATGGTTTGTTAGCTGCGCATAATTTACGCTCGAACTTTGTCAAGCGATTGATAGGATTGCCAGCGTCGCACATCTTCACCATTGCTGCCACCCTCAGCGAAGAATCTCTACAGAAACCGGCCCATTTCTCAACATCCTGGTGACATCTCACGGAGGGATGAGAAAACCAAAAGACAAGAAACTGTAAACAGATTATTCTGAAAATTCACTGTGATACTTCCAAACCGCCATCAGACGCATGTGCCAGGGTACTTACTGCAAAACCATTCTTCCTTTGTTTTTATAGTCTAAACAATAAAGACGACCTGACGTGGAAGATCATACAATATAATTGTCCATAACAAGACACCTCTGCAAAACAATAAATCCTTTTATGACTAAATGATGGCAAAAACTGATCAGTTCAAGTTTCAATAACATCTTACGTCATGATTCTTTGAGACATATACACAGGTATTCTCCAAATCGTTTGTGAAAGTAACATCGTCTCTGATACGTACGTATTGACACTAGGCACGCACTGACACAAGCAAGGTACCCGAGATCAAAGTAATCGGGGGAACAAGACTTGTGTGTCACACTTTCCCTACATAAATATGTGCATATGAGTCTGCACTCAGACTGATCTTGTGTGTAACAGCCAAGCACGGAATGAAGACCTATGTGTGGCCTGGCGTTCATCATCCTCCATTGATTAGAGATTCGTGGAGGATGGTCCTACCTATCACTCAGCCTTTGGGGAATATTCAAGTGTGACCAATGGTAAAACAGAATTTCCCCCATAATGTAGGTGCGCACTTCCTTAAAAAGTGCAATAACGTTGACAGAATGGAGGAATAATTTGTTTGCCAGACAGCATGCCTTGCTTTCCAGCCCCTACCTGACCGTCGGGCAAACCACATTAGAAAGTGACGCACCATTCATCTCGCTCATAGTCGCAGGAACATTTAGCTAATTAAATGATTAATAAATTTAACGCTGCTTAATAATTTCATTTGGCTGCACGTGCGATCGCATGGTGTTCCGTGCCGGCGCACTGAATTGGATGAGGTGGGTGTTGAGGATTCTATGCACTGCCCCCGATAATTGAGATTAGTCTATTACTGCTCTGACCTTTTTCCTCCTTCATATCCAACAAGAGAAGGAAATTAAAAAATAATGCATCGACTGAGGGGAGCTTCTCGGCACATGTGGGGGGGGGGTGTGTTCTTTCACTACAAACACCTTGCATTATTAATCCTGCACACTATACGTGCGGCATTCCCCTTTTTAATTTGTGGCCTGTGAACATGGACACTACCAGCCACAGTGGGATTAGGGTGGGAATTAGAATGCTGGAGAACTGTGGCAAAGAGATGCTGGGAAAAACGATGTACTGTACATGGAGAAGTGTGTGTGTTTGTGTGTGTCGGTTATGTGTATATTATATTGAGGGGACCAAATGTCCTTACAGTGTGATAAAAACCTGTAATTTCGACGTTCTGGGGACCATTTTTTCTGTTCCCACAAGGGGAAACTCAATTTTACAAAAATCTGTGACTTTAATCAAAAAACTAAATATACTAAAAGGCTTGTATCTTGTTTAGTTACTTACGGTTGAGGTTCATTTTGCCATTGTTGGGATTAGGGACTTTCCCACAGAAATGCAGAGATGGTCCCCACAAAGATGTGAATACAAATGTGTGTGTGTGTGTGCGCGTGTGTGTGATTGGGAGGAACCTTGACACCTATGACCTTTCTAAAATACAGGACATCTGGGAACAAACATTTTACTGCCCTAAAATGGCTTAGAGAAGGACAGTACAGATTTCTTCAAAGCAATGTTTAAGCAGAACAGCATTGAACAAATACAATGAATTCTTGTAACGAAATCACTCCGGTCACCGTGTAGCACAAGGTGAGATGTACGGCCTTTCCATGTCGTCTAGGTGAAGCGACACCGGTTGACAGAGCTCCTGTTAGGACAAAGGGGTGGACGATGGCATCACACTGCAGCCGGAAGCTACACATAGGAAGAAACAGGAAGAGCCGGCTACCACCATACCTTTACATCACGGAACACCATAAAATCAATAGGCACTTTTTCCACAGGCATTCAAGCTGTTTGTAAAATGTGTGCATTGCCAACTTTCCCGATTGTGGCACGGCGAGGGCGATGGCAGATAAACCTCCATGGAAGGGGTGACAGCGAAGAGGTAATCAATTTGCATTTAAGGCTGGGCCGAAATAAAAACAAAGCAAGTTGTTCCGACGGAAGAAACAAGCGGAACAAATATTGAAGCCTTTGATTCCGCAGGCAACAAGCAGCGGAGGTGGCTGGGGAACGTGCTGCTAGGGTGGGCTGTGATCGGAAATGCTCCGGGGGCACCCTGCCCGCATGACAGCAGCCTGGCACTGACGCAGGATGAGCCCGGTCCCTACACGCTGCACCACTGTGTCTCTTAGTGCAGGGGGGGGGCAACACCTAGCACGTACAGTCAAAACGGAATAACAGGGGAGGGAGTCGATACCTTGTGGGAGTTAATGCCAGAACAAAAAGAAAAAAAAAATCAAAGAAGGGCTGGTGCTTTCCCAATCGCGCCATGCTTGTTTTCACACCTTTCAGCTTGGTCATCACGTCTCCACGCCCAAGAGCTTCTCCTTGATGTCGTGCCTGGCTGCTCCCCTGCACGCGGTGCCGCGGCCCGCATTACCATCGCCCCAACTGCCGGATTGCAGGAGGTGCTCCCGTGAGGCGCTCTGCCGGGCTCTTTCATCTCCTCACTTCAAGGGGGCATTAAAGCACTTTAAGAAAGATGATGAATAACAATACCTCCGCCGAGCGCGCAGACGCTGGAACATGTGAGGGGTCTTTAAGAAGACAAATGAGAGCCGTCTCGGGGAGGGAGGGGGGAACCCGGGCAGATCGCGGGCTCATTACAAGTACATCCATAACGTCATCAGCCGTCAGAGGCAGCGCCGGGAGAGGACGCGGCAGCATTGGGCCGGGGGAGTCGCGGCGAATTAGCACCACGAAATGGGCTCACACAAACGGCGGCCGCACCATAACAGTCTCACATTGAGCCGTCCCCCAAACTGCCTGGCCCTCGGCGCTACACTCTCTAAATTACTTGACCCTTCATCAGTTTACAAAGCAACAGAAGCCTTGAATTAACTGCCTGTTTAAATGCCTTGGAGTTGTAAGTGTGTCTGCTAAATGCCTGGGGTGGGGGTTGGCTGTGTTTTCGGGTGGGAGGGGGGAGTATACGTTTCAGTTTGTCCTCATTAAAGAGATCAGTTGCTAAAAGTCTTCCCCATAAGTAGGTACTTAAAACAGGAGTACTCTCTGCCCAGACACTAAGCAGCAGACTGGCTGCTCAGGGCAGCCCGCTCTGCGATTGAGGGGAGCCATGGGGGGCGATGGGGGTGAGGGGATAAATAGGATTTTAAGTGGGTTCATGTCTCAGGCCCTCCAAGGCACTCAGTGCGAGCTCTCTGCGAGCCCCTGGAACCCTATTAGCCGTGCCTCTAATCCAGTTCCACCATCGCCGCAGGCAACGCCTGACCTCTCTGCCTCGCCTCGCCTCGCATTGTTCTTCAGCCCTCTAACATTACTATTAATGGACAATCGCGAGCAGGGTCACCGCATTTCACAGACTAGCCAGAGAGACGGCGGGCAGCCCCGCACTGGACACACTATGAAGGGGGCAGGCAGCTGACACGGTCAGAAATGCTGGCCGGCCTGTGGTCACCATCATTCACAGCTCCTGTCAGTGCGACTTATCCTCAGCAAAATGAAGTCCAGCAAAAAGTCACAACTGCTCTATAAGGAAACCACTCTCTACTAATCGACTAATAACCAAGCCCCATCAGAGAAGACAGAACAATGACGACGAAGATGTAACATTTCTAGAGAGCAATTCATTCCAGTATGCAAAAGCAAATGCAAAGTGCGGATAACTGAACTGACTCCCTGGCTAATCTTCCTCTTAGTGAAAATGCTGTTATTTGTGGACCTGACTAATTGTTTTAAAGGAACATTAACATCAGCTCAAACATTATCGAAGGGGATGCCCCTTTTGTCCAGATCAGACGCAATGCTTCTATATAAACTAAAAAAAAATCCCATTGCACACATTATTCGTTAATGGCATGTAATTTGGTGAATAATGATAATGCTTAGGTGCATTTCAACACATACTGTCAGATATGAGTGACAGAGACCAGCTTGTTGGAAGCATGCATCTTTACATGGTCTCTAGCTCCAACCAACGAGGAGCAGACCTGTCTTTCCTGAATGTTAACATACTTCCGACGGAAGTTCCTTTTCAGTTAGATTAAAAATCTGTACAGCATGGTACTTTGATCAGCATATACATACCATGAGAGTCGGGGCCCATGAGAGTCGGTCTGACCATGGCAAACAGGCACACGTCCCGTATTTGGATGTGTTTGCAGAGTGTTGGTGTTGCCAGTGCGTGTGGGTACAAGGTGGGAGCAACGAGGTGAAATGGTGCGTAGGTGTATCTGTTTGAGATGTGAGAGTTATGTGACCGTTACAGAAAGGGTTGGAAACATGGTATGAGTGTGTGTACATCTCACACACCCGGCACACTCTCATGCCCTGCCATTCACTACAGCCAAACACATACACCTCTCTGTGGTCCAATTTCAAGCAAACACAACTTCTAAAACCAGAAATGGTACAAAAAAAAATAGAAGACAAGCTGGGGGGTGGGTGGTTCAGAATGTCTGCGTTCACTTAAATCACAATCAAATTCGGTTCTGTCTGTTCCGTCTTTGATATAAAAATGTTGGTAACACCAGCTACCAAATACATGGCAGTGAAGTCCAACAATACAGTGAAAACACAACAGGAGAGCTGACTGAATTATCTGTTCACTGCCACAGAGCAGCTTTCCACTTCAACCTCATCGTCAACCTCGTGACCTCGCGAAGACATAAGCTAAAAACCAAAAACTGTAAGGCCCATGCTGAGTTGAAAAGAGTCCAAAATAAATACAGAAATAAATAATAATAATAATAATAATAATAATAATAATGTGTTCATGTGTCTTTTGGAGTGAAAATGGTACGCTTGTACAGCCAAAAATCCAGCAGATATTTTTCAATAAATGGCCAGAGGGTCATACATAAACATGTCTTCCGTGCTTCTTTAAAATGACTTGTGGCACACTTTTAAGCCATGGACAGAAGACACAGGGTCCTTCAAGAGAAGAAAGGAGCACAGGAAGCAGCAGGGAGGAAATGGCTGAGCAGTTTGCGGTGATTTCGGTGGGATACTTTTTAAGACACTCGCAGTCACAAGTATCTGAGAAATACCAGGCGAGAAGCTGAGAAAGAAAAATACCCTCTCTTTTCAATTATATGTTTTTAAAAACTGACAAATAGCAGAGCGTTTTGGCCCAGAGGTTTATCTGGAATAAAGCCAGTTTATAAATCGCTTCCACTTCAGAGCTGTTTTACTGGGCCATATTCTGAGGACTTTTTCACTTTAAAACCTCTCTCATCAGCAGTGCCCCACACCAGTGAACAAAGGCATGGTCCCAAGTCTTAAAACCAACAGCCAAAACGCACGCGCATACATACATCTATCCATCTCGCAACGTGGCGTGATTTGGCCGTAGATGCAAACACACACGGCCAAAGTACGTCCACGAATCCCGCATATATCTACAGCCAAAGAACATGCACACATCAGCGCACACCTGGAAGACACAGACTGGCAGGCGAAACGGAAATATGCTGGCCCTCCATCTGAACAACCTTGAGCAGGGTGGGCAACACCATCACCGTTCATTAGAGATGGAGAATGCCCCCTCCCCCCCCACCCGTGTCCTCATGGAAAGGTTAAAGGCCGCCTATGTCATTGAGAAGTGTAGATATTTTATCAAATCTATAATCAAATCTCAAATATTTTATCAAAACTATATGGTAAATTCATGAATTTGTTCTAGTATAACAGAAAGAATAAGCATGTACTGGGTGGTTACTTTGTTTGGTGGTAATTACCAGGCCCACCCGTAGTTTGGCGTGTTTTCATCAGCGCTCTGTGAGGAGAGCACAGTTGGCTACCAGGTGCCAGCCAGCGGCGGTCTGCCTCAGACTTCCCTCTGACTCTGACTCTTTTTCAAACGCATTTCATTAAAGAACCCCCCCTCGCAGGAGCCTACTGGCCCACCTTCCCCCAAACTGTGGCTGAAACTGTTGCCACAGCTCAAGTGCAACCTTACGATTAGGAAATTTAGGACACCAGCTCTCACCTCATCAAAGCACACGGAACAGGAGAAAATACCGCTGATTTACACAGGCAGCGCTGGCCACTGTAAACCTGAATGGACCGACAATGGAGGTAATTATGTTTATCTGTAAAAGCTGGGTGTCTGCTCTATATCTTAAGCCCTGATATTAGAAAGAGCAGCAACACTCCAAATGAAATCCTCACAGCACCACAGTATCTTCTGCTGCTAGCAGTGGCCAGTGATGGACAGCTGAGCGATCGTGGGAAACGCCCAACCAGGGTGAAGTCGCAGCTCTTAGCTTGGCAGTGGGGTGTTTCTGTTCAAAGCCTCCTTCGGCAGGGACAGAATCAGGCTGATGTGTCACCCCTCTGTAGGCCAGGCTTTGAAAGCTGTCAAAGCCAACCGCTTCGACACATTGGGGCCCACCCCACTCCAGCCTCTTTGGCCAGAGGCCATTGCCCTCCCCCAAAAGGGACTGTCAGTCTCTCCTGGCCCCCTCTGTGCAATGGGTCAAGGGGTGACACTCTTATTCTTATTTAGAAGCAAGGGGCACGTCTGCAGCTGACCCCATCCCACCCCAGTACTGCCAGTCCCGAACAGCCATGCTCTCCTTTACAGTACCCCAGGAACTGAGCATTCCAGTTCAGGACACCTGAGAGGTCCATGTTCCAGTATCAGAGCAGGTTCACTTGCCCTGTTGAGCAACACACTCAACTCGACACAGGTGAGAAATCACGGTCACTTTGTGATGGGACGGAAGCTGAAACGCCAGGATGACAGCAGGGCCAAGACATATATCCATGCTCTAGGGTTTCATAAGATGCCTGTTAATTTTAGGGTGGGTTTGAATAACTAAGAGATATAGTTACCACTCCCTGTTGACAGTGATATATGCCTGCCCATTCTACGAAGAGTGTATACATTTCGCAGCCTGGAAGATCTGGGAAAATGAGCACTGGTCAGGCCACATCACAAGGTTTAGTGTATCAGGACCTATATGGACCCTGTATATTCCACTAACAAGGACTGAGATTTGGGTCAGAAAGAGCATTTTTACATGAGATTAAAGAAACTGACGTGCTACTGCTTACCCAGAAACCATCTCTAGCAATAAGACAAAACATTCTAAGTTAAAACCTTCTCAATAAAACCACAAAAAACCAAAGCAGAGAACAGTGATACAAACGCTGCTACTTAATCAGAGACCGCTACTAAGGAAGGTGTTCTTGGGTGGTGCTAAGTCCACATGAGGTCAGCTCAGAACTCTACAACAAAGTGCCCCATCTGGCTGACTGTGACTGTGCCACTGAAGGGCAGAGACAACCACAGCTAAACAATACAATCTCCAAGGTGACTGGGAATATGCCCAAAAATCCTTTCATCTGAGATGGGTCACTGATGGAAAATCCCCCCATTACGACAAAGGCTAAGACTGTGACTGCCAACCACAGACTAATAGGCACCCAGTACTCTGTGTTGCCTGCACGAGGGGCTGGGTTCTTCTACGGTTTTCCCAATAAGTACAAACAAAGACAAAATGCAGACATGTATATGAGCAAACTTCTTCTACAAGTGCATCTGAAAATTAATCCCATCGAGCACACGTGCTTCCTGATGCCGTTATGGCTTTATTTATCAAAAGCTTGAGAATTTACTAACTGTTTGGTAGAAGGATTTAAACTGTGTTTTTTGCTTAACCACAAAGGCCTGTTTGATTATGTCATTACCATCTCAAATGTTCTTTTACCATGATATACTGACCCAAAAATGTGCCCGCACATTTCTGACATTTTGGCTACAAAAAAATTGTCCTTCAGGATGGAAGAACACAGTATTCTTATTGGAAATGCAATATTTACACAGGAAATTCACATCAAAGGGCAGCAGAGATGTGACCGGGAGGTGGGGCTGATGCTAGAAACACACCGTCAACCAAAGGCAGACAGAGAGCTGGAGAGCAGGCATGATAAATGGGCTACGCTGCCGCACTGGGGCAGCGGGATGCTAAGGAGGACACAACGGAGAAGGAGTCGTACGGCACCCTCCTGTGAAGGAGGCATGGGGCTTTAGTGGTTAATGCATAGCTGGCTCCACACCACGAGCCACACAGGCTTGCCTTGTGCCTACATGAAAAGCTTTGAAACAAATGCTCTCCAGCCTGTGCTGAGATTTCACATCGGCCTTCCTGCCCTTCCATCCCCCAACATGCTGTGCAGCTTCTCCAGGTGATTGAAAGGTCAAACAGAAGTCATCTCTGCCCCTTGCCCTGAGGATTTCATACAGGATCAGGGCCATGGAACCTCCGATTATACGTTATAGATATGAGACATGAGTGGCACATTGCTTCAAGGTGTAGATTTTACCAAAACAGTGCAAAAATACCACTAATGACCTATGCTTTCAGTCATATTGTCATAATAACAGAAACCCTTATTCAAGACCTGATCTGGGATCAGCTGGCAAAGACTTAAGGAAATGTGTTTTGGGCTTTAATGAAGGTGGCACAAGCAAAGCTGACCGACCGGCCGAAGCTGGTGAGTACTGGGTGGCAGATTTCCTCTGTCCTCACACTGAATACAAACTGGTGTTTGACCAGAGGGAAAAATTAAGTTACCTGAGTGGACAATTGTTTCTCGTGTAAGAATAAAACAATCACTGGTGAGTTCCATGTCCTTCATGGCCCGTGAGTGAGGGGAGGACACTCAGCCACCAGAGAGCTGCTTTCTGACCTGATTGTGTCACTATGGGTCAGCTTACTCCAATTCTATATTATTACAGGCCAAATGTCAGAGCTGATCCAAGGTCATTCTGCAATGACACAGAGAATCTTTGCCTCTTAACATCTTGGAAAGCAAGGTGTCCGACACTGTGCAAGTGCTGCTGTATGTTTCTGCAGGCTGGTGCTCCACTTTTCAGGGCACACAATGAGGTGTGACCAATCCAGAAAGTAGCTAATGGACCGTGTAGCCGTTAGCAAAAGGCTGGTCACCTGCCGTTAGTCAGAGTTTGGAGATGGTTTGGATAGCATGGCGCACTCAGGACACGCCACAGGGGGAGTACCTTGTTAGGCTTACGACTCCTAATCATCTACGTGGCTGGATCACACTTCATCAGTAGTCAGGCTGTGTGAGAAGCAGGGATTGAGGGTTCAAATGACTCAAATCCCCTGAACCAGCACTTAGGTCCTACCGTTGGAAATGCCAGCCCCAAATCTGAGTCATTCCAGCAGGACAAAAGCACAACAGATTTTTCTGTTCAGTCAGAAGTTCTGCACCTGCTAAAAACAGCTTAACCCTGGAGGTGCTGAGATATTGCTGTATCTGAAGCAGGTAAACTAATCAATTTATGACCCTTCTTGTGGATTACAATGAGACAATCAACACACCCAGAATCTGCTGTCCTGATTTGGAAAATCTATTGAGAACATAAGGATTTCCCAGCCTTATCAAAATCAACCGGAAGTTTGGCCAGATAACTATCATACGGACAGTTATAACAGCAAACATTACTTTGCTACTTTTTAAGGCACTATGAATAATTGATTGATTAATTAGAACGTTTACAGCTGATTAGAAACAGCAGAGTCCCTGTGACCTTACTGTCGTTGAAAATGCAGGTACTGTGCTTAAAGAACTGGATTTTTCCACTATGGAAATTAACCAAATTCATTGTAAACCTTCATTATAAAATCTGTTCAGAGTGGTTGGTGAATGAAGGCTCCAGCCATTCAGGGAATTATCAAGAAGCTTAAGTAGCCAGCACAGTGTCTGCCTGTCATGTTTCAAGGAAGGACATGGCTGACAGCTGCAATTTTTGGATATAGCAAATATCCCTAGACTGAGCTCTTACCCTAAACAGAGCTGTTCTCTTATTCAGGGGATATATGTGAGTATTTATCAAACTGCACTCCTGAAATCCAAAGCCTTGTCGTGAAAAGAGGGGCCTGCAGGAATAGACTCTTTGCTGCGGTGGCCTTTGCCTGAGAACGTTTCATCTGTTTGTCTGGCAAACAATGAGGCCCTTCTCCTCAGAGGCAGAAGGCCACGGTCAAACAGCTAAGGGTTTGGGGAAAGCTGGGGGTCTCCCTGTGAAACATGCTTAGTGTTTTAAATAACCAAGCGAAAGGCATATTCAGCCAGGGGGCCCTTCACCTTAAGGACTACGGGTGTGGGGTGGGGAGGAGGGCGTCCTGCTGTGGAAGGGTGACATTGACAGAGTGGTGAGCTTGTGAGTGAGGGCACTGAAGGGGGAACAGACAACTGGGACCCACGGCAAGGTCCTCTGGGAAAGGAGGGGTGGACGTGGTACATAAACCAGCTGGATTTGGAACTGGGGAGCACTTTGGGTCCCTCAAGGCTGTGGGGCTTCTGAACTGAGAGAACACTTTAGAGGGTATGGCTCTGCTGCACTGCACCCCAGACGAGACAGGCATTCCGTCTGGGGCTGCGCCCAGCAGGGAAAGGGGCGGTCCTGGCAGCAGACCTGCCCGGCCACCACCCAGGGCTGTCTGGGTGCCGCTTTTGGCAAAAAAGCTTGGTTAGCGGCACAGCACAAGCCAAATCCACTAAGCTGTCACAAACAAGCAAAGTGGCGACTGTGAACAATATAAGCTGCAGCCAGAAGAAAGAGAACACAGATATAATTAGCAAACAATACAAGCAAATTGTTTATCTTTGTGGTGAAATGAAGGCCAGACACATTTTTTTGGATTCCTTAATCTTCTGGGTTAAGTGGAGCTGTCAGAAACCACTGTCTCCCTCACGCAGTCCATAAGTGTGATTTATTTACTTCTTGTAGAGGTCACTCTCAGTGTTCCTGAACTGCAAAGTATGGAATGGGTTCACAAAAACTACAGAAATCAACAGCCATCACAGAGCAGCTAAAGGCCACGAGGAGCTGGCTGTGGGCCCTGAGGAATAACAGCTAAATACCTCTGAATAGACAGACGGCTGGAGGCCCAGTTCTGGGTGGATTATGAGTTTGGGACGACTCTGTCCCTCTGCATGTTTTCAGCTATGTAGGCTGGCAGCTTGTTAAAGCCTGATCTACATTTGTGTTAAATGCAAACTCCCCACAAGCAGATGCAGTGCTGAGTAGGTGGTGAAGCCCCGTCACGGCCTCCCAGTGGCCCTCCTGCTACATGCTGCTATACAGCCTACCCTATTACTCTGTTTTACTGTCCCATAGCCTAAGTGTCATCTGATGAAGCCCTGGATGGCTCACATACGGCACCTCCCCACATGCCTGGGCCCAAGCCCCCCCGCCACGTGCTGCCAGTTAAACACAGCGCTCCACACACCCTCACGCTCGCAGCGGTCTCTTGAAGGAGCCGTCCTCAAGCGTGCTGGGGCAGCTTTCTGTAAGGGGAATCTAGGGGCTTGTTCCTCTGGGGTCAGTGGTGGAACAGTGTGTGTGCATGTATGTGCGAATGCCACGTGCTTATGCTGCCACACTCATCCCTACAGAACCCCCCAGGGTGCTGATCCAAATGCCCACCTGCCCCCTCTTAATTATTCTAATTGTAACGCTCCTGCCAACACAGACCCCCCCTCCCCCAAACCGCCCCTAGTGTCGCTCGGCCAGTCAGCTGCCAGCGAGATGCACAAAAATCTGTCAGCGCGGGATGGAGCGGCGAGGAGCCTGTCGACAGGCCGGGGGGGAGCTGCTGACGGGCCGGTACGGGACGGGACGGGACGAGCCCTGCCCCGAGTGACACGCCTGTCTGGAGCCAGAACGAGCAAGGAGACGCTCTCTGATTCATGGCGGCTCGCTCTGTTTACGCTGGCTGCCGTCGCCACGGCTCCATGCTGCTCCACGACTCCTTTCACCAGCTGCGCTTTTCCACACCACCGTGCTCTTTGTCACAGAAATTGATGCATTTTCCTTCTCGCTGGCAAAACCCGTAAGCTTCAGGTCAAGCGTGCAGAGTCTTCTGCTGTCAGCTTTATGTTCGATGAGAATCATTTGGAGTCAGTCTGCAGACATTATGTACATATATCGTTGTGCACACATGCATGCTTACAACATGGTCACGACCTGACTATTGGGGTTTCAGGTATAAATTTATCACCGTGTGAGTAACCCTGTTTGTGCCGTGGCCCACATTCTCTAAATTTCAAAGCTTCCTTACAGATGTACCTGACTATATGCAAAGAGCTTCCGAACTGTCAGGCTGGGAAACAGCAGCGAGAGTCACACAGGTGACGCATACTCACACAGAAACAGCACCTCGGCTGGCCGTTACACTCCTGCTATGACATGGAACAAAACATGTTTTTCCCCACCGAAACCGATGTAGAGAAAACATATTCCTTTGTTAGGACAAACACCAAACAAACAGGGAAACGAAAACGCGAGGCCAAAGATTCAGTGTGCATTTTACCAATCGACAAACGCCCTCCTGCGGTTGTGGGGTACGTGAGTGTGGCAAACATGACCCCATACAGGTCACCCCTCTTCCCCTCGGCTGGCAGAGTATCCCTGTACATCCTGACTTTCTTGTTGCTCAGGGAGTGTGTTTCGCTTTTGGAGTCAAACGGCCAGGGTTTTGAGTCTCCATGTCGGCTGTATGCGATGCCAGGCCACCTGCTATTAACCCTTCAGTTCCCGGATAACCGGAGCACGCTGCTGACATTTGGGCTGTGACTACTGGAATATGTCAAAGCTGCACACTCTTTCATCTTTGACTGCAGCTGCATGCTAAATCTTAATAATTTCAATTAAGAAGCTGCAAAATTTTCTTCACACTTAATCTAAGATGTGTTTTTCTGTTGTCACAATCTACCCGGAAGTTATTTCTCGAGCATCGGGTTTGTATGAAGATGGCCTTAAAGAAAATTCATGCCGGTAACTTTGTTGTGATCACTGCACAGCTGTAAGTGATGACACATTGCCTATAGTCCGACGGGCATGTGAAGGTGTGCTGTGTGTACAAACTAGATAATAAACAAACAGAAACTCTCAGAGGAAGCTACTTTAAAGCAGCCACAAATTCCTGTTTGACTAGGCACAGTCACTCTGTCAGATGTGAGTACACGGCGTGTGTAGCAGTACAGTGAGGACCTCTCGCTGCAGCCGAAGATACAGAAGACGTGCAGGCAGGCACTAAGCGACCGACAGCAACTCCAGAGTCACGCGCCACGTATCTGACAAGCTGCCTTCCGAGAGGAAGCGTTTAACGCAGGGTCCCCGTCAGCCTGCAGAGCAGAGAAGCCTGCAGCTGGGATATTCGCGGCTCTTGGAGGATCCACCCACCCGGATAGGCATAGGCGCGAACCCACGTGCAGGGGTGGAAAACGCCTGCGTGCGCCACAGTTGACCTCCACAGTGCTAACGGCCGAGCGGCCCTGCGGTCGCATTCACATATTAATTATTAAACCCTGGTGAGAATTCCAGTAACGTGGCTCATCTGTGACAGAACTTCAAAGAAACACACGCTATTCTTAGCGCTGAGCGAAACCACCATGTTCCATGCTGCCACCGCAGTTCTCTCCGTTTCTAGCCAGCCTTCCTCTTCAACTTTCACACATCTTTCTTTGGGTGCTGCTCACTCACCACTTCCTGTCTCGGCCCTGACGCCTTTGCCTTAATCACAAACGGGACTCATTTTATTAATCATAAAGGCAAAATAAAAACAAGGGGTGAAACCAGCAGTTAGAAATAAGCTGTCAGAGAGGATGTAAGAGACCAGGTACCTTTATAGATAGAATGCATGCTGACTGAAGGCCTGCTCAACAGGCAGGAGCTATTGATGAGGAACTCCGCTACCAGCTTAACCAGATGGTTGGTAAAGAATGACTGGAGCAGTGCAAAGGCAGCTTCTGTATCTCAGCGACGTGAACAAACCACTCTTCGGTTGACACAAATGCCTGTCAGGCCAGATAAGAACGGTTTCAGTAATGACTCAACTGAGAACGAGCAGCACAACACACCTCAGACATCTGATCAGAAAAACAGCCTTTGAAGGTTCTTAAAAAAAAAAGAGAAAACAAGGAATTTCAGTTATTGGATGAAAATCATGGTAGTAATGTATGGTAATGTACGGAGGGCTACAGTGATACAGTGAGGACCACTCACTACAGGTGTCACCTCCTACAGGCTCTGGAGACCTCAGAGCATGACTCAGAGCATTTTTTCGCGGTTAACCCAAATCCCACCAAAAGAAAGGTCCACGGTGATTGCAGATGGCACATTCGATAGAAAGCCTGCATGCGGGAAGCACTGGGCATCTCCCATCCAGAGATTATACCCTAAAAAGGGGGGGGGGGTCATATACCCAGAGAGATTATGTGAGAGAAGCACAAAACAGAGACCTAGATGCTGACGGAAGGATCAGTGAATGGGTAGGGCAGAGGCATGTAAACATGATCTACATGCACAAATCGAGAGCAAGCATCCTAGTGATCCAGGGGGCTTTGGATCGGTTTATGGGGTGGGTGTGTGTGTGTGTGGGGGGGGGGGGGGGGGGGGAGATTTGGAGGAAAAGGGCCTGGGGGGGGGGGAAAGGAGCCCCTGTTGGGGGGGGGGGGGGGGGCGGGGGCAAACTTGCCCGTGTAAACCAACA
>JAAGVU020000008.1:1814295-1849832 GCA_011763525.2 Mormyrus iriodes | reverse complement strand
CAAATTTTTTTAATTACCTGGAAAAAGTGGAACTGGAAAAGGATTCTTATAAGTGCAGCTTGGATGGACAGACTGCCCTTCGTGTTTTAAAGCAGAACTCGATGGGTGATGGTCTATGTGAGGAAGAGGAGGAAGATGGAAGCATATGGTGGGACACCGCATCCAGCGTGGCGCGGCGCGTGACGGGCAGAGCTACTGGCGGCAGGTGGGCCGGCACACTCACCCTGGATTGATAAGTAATACCGGCAAGCCACAACTTAATTTCTTTAGGCAGACTTCACTCAATGGAGTGCTGGGGTGAAATTGTTTTCTGTCTGCTTACTGTACTGCAAAATCCATTCAGTGAGTTCAAGGAGGCTTTTCCCATAACTGACGCACAGAACTTACACCTCTTAAAGCTGCCATGCATGAGATGGCAAACAGGCAGCAACTTTTACTGACATGGCAATTAAAGTTACTGTTACACTATTCAGGTATGACAACGACCATTACTCTCAATTAAAAAATAGAAATAAATACATGAACAGAAATCGTACATATTTTCCAATAATAAAAATTCTAGTTTTACTATTTTGTCGATGCTATTATATTATTAGATATTTAACAATAGAAATAAACCACAGCCTGCCTGAATCCTATAATGACGTACTTTTGAATTTTTGATGCACACATCGTAATACTTCTCAGGCAGCTGCTGACAGCAGCAGAAATCGAGCAGGAAAAGACAGTACGTTACATATGTCTAATTAACAGCATTTAAATATTCAAAGGGATCCGGATTTGCAGTTGGCCCATTATGTCCAATGCCAGGTTGGTGTCTTTGCAACAAGCCAAATAAGAGGGGTCACCGTGGAGACGGAGGGAGGCGGAACTTTATCACCATACCCCCCACTCCTGAAAACATACAGGTTACATGAGGAGCACAGGAAACGTTAAAGGAGCACAGGAACTGGAGGAGCAGAGCCAGTGCTAAGCACCTCCCACCGCACATTCGAAAGGACAGCCACGCTCCTGAGGGACTGTGGGGTGACATCTGCTATGCTTATATTATATGCCTGTAACCCCACCCCTTCCCGCCCTGCTCCGCCCCCACCAAGCTCCCTGAGCCCCTGCCAAGCTCCCTGAGCCCCTGCCCCGTCTCCCCAAATCTGAAAGCCCCCACTGAGACCCCTCCCCTGTAGCGACGCTTACTTGACGCAAGAGCTCAAGAAGCCGCTTAATTACTCGTTAAGTGCCCTCGTCGACACCCAACCCCGCAGCTCCATTTAGCACGGGAGGCCCCAGTGTCCCTGTGGCCCCCATGCTTGCCCGCACACGCAGATGGGGGCACGGCAGGGCTCCCCAGCATCGCATCCAGATGTGCAGAAGGTGGGGGGGGGGGGGGGTCTGAGTGCATAAATTTACAGACCTGACAGCTGCTAGAACCCAGAGGAGACATCAGCTGGGTCTCCATCACGCATGAGACCCCCGCCCACACCCAATCTGTTGCCGTTAAGACTCTTCTCCACGTAGCTGCCTCTTTAACAGCCATTTTATATGGGTCCATCCTAACAGACGACTTCTTATAAAGCCCAATTCTGCATCTGCGAATTGCTCACCCAGAATGCACTTTGGTGATGCGCTGACTGCATTCACAGGCCAATTAAACTCAAACCTAGTTAATTTGAATACCTGCAGCAGGAAGCACCCCCACCCCCTTCGATTCCATGCTCCTATCAAACCTGTGCTGTCTCAATCATGGTGGATCCCCCCCCCCATCCCCACCAGTGTTTTTCAGAAAAAATAATAATAAGAAATGATCAAAGTAGAAAATAAATAAAGGTGTAAATGATACAGCGTACATGGGCATTTTAAAGCCGCTGGAAAGAACAATGGATTTCCCTCCTCCAGCCCCCGCATACCGATCCATGCAAAGCTGGGGCTCCAACTGGGGAGGGCAGAGGACAGCGGGCGACCGAAACGTCACAGGACGGCAGAGGACAGCGGGCGACCCCAGCGTCACAGGACGGTAGAGGACAGCGGGCGACCCCAGCGTCACAGGACGGCTGCCACAGCTGGCCTCTCTATCACACGAAGATGCCCCCATCCTTGTTTTCTCTCTCTCACTCTCACTTTTTTTCTTTTTTCTTTTCTTAAATCTCCCGGGGTATCACCAGCCGCCAGGTGCTGCAGATAAATCATGGGGGGGTGGGGGGTGTTTCACAGTGGGCGGGGGTGTTATTTACTCTGGGAATTCCCTCCACAGCTCGGGAAGCAGAGACGACCCAGCCACCATTAGAGGAGATTTTAAATCCAAGCAAACAGCAGTAATAACAATGGGAATGGAGGTGTGATCCAGTCTATTTGCAAACATCTATTTCTCTGCCTTCCTTTCCCCTTATTGAAACTGATTTTTCATTTTGCTGTGTGAGTCAATATTAGTGTTAAAGTGTAGCAGCTGGTCTGCGCTCAGCTCTGGAACAATGCTGTGACGATGCACAGTCACGGCGTCCCCAACGCAAAGGCACGAGGGCACACGTAGGCCCCGTCCTGTTTCTTGTAATGGTGTAGGAGCACCTGCACTGGGCTGCACTGCAGGCAAACCGGGGGCCGGCTCACAGTGGTCCTGCGGGGCTGGAGTCCAACGTTTGGTCAAAATATCTTTTAACAGAGTGTAGCTCTTACAGGAAATGCAGGACAGACATTTCCACGAGAACAGGATTGTATCTTTTACAGCAGCCACACATTATATACAGACACACACACATACATGTCACATACACACACATACACACATATATACATATGCACATTTCACGATCCTGTTAGATATTCTTTCCAAACAAGTTACATCTAAATCACATTTTTTTTATCCAAGTACATGCACAGAGATAAATCTTATCCGGACATTTATGACAGTTTTTCCGTTTAGGTTGGGTGACCTCGCGGGGATAAATAAAAACACAGATAAAGCATATGAGTGGGATGATTTGTTACAAGACCGCCCACAGGAGTCTAAGGTCAGGGTCGCCATCATCAACGATCATTCAGGGGCTCCTTACTGCATGTGATGAATCCGGGGGAGTAAACTGGAGATAAAAGGTGCAGACAAATCAGTCAGTGCTGCTCCTTCGCAGACTGGTGTCCTGCTTGAGGATGCACATGTCAGCTTGCAGAATAACTGTCTCCCCATCTCTCTGTCATCGATATCAATGTGTCTGAGATAGGCCGGGCTTTGGCTCGAACTGAAGTGGAACTCTTTCTTATTCTAGAGCTTTTCTCCAGTGCTGGTTTCTCCCATGGCTTCAATGGACCAATTACTCATCTATCCATGCCTTTCAATGCTTTAATTGTTTTTTTTTTTTTCCATTCCTGGACTGCCAGTTGTATGGCCCTGGAAGATTCAAACTGGGCAGCCCTTGTGTAGCAATTGAAAAATAGCCTTTTTTTTTACCCTTTTCAGCGTGAAAGAGTGTCAATTACGGCTGCCTCTTTGTAATTGTCAGGTGAATAATTTACTCGAGCAGTAAATTATCTTTTCTGCCCCTGCCTACCAACACACTCAAATTAAATATTTGTATGGACTGGAGATGTCCTTAACAGGCTGTCTGCAGTGCAGTGCACAAATCAATGGTCTCGTTCTGTCTCCCCAAGCATGGTATTCGTCTTCATAGCCTAAGGTACCCACCCCCGTCAGGCTGTGCCTGTATCCATTCCAGAATGTTTTTGGGAACTAATAATGAAGCTTCATTAAAAAGCAAAGGAATGAGAAGTGGCAGATTGTCTAAAGATGCATGTGGGGTTAGAGAGAGACAGGCAGCCCTTCAGAGCCAAAGGCAAAACTCCAGCAGCAGGTTCAAGACTGAACCCGAGACGTCTAGTGCCTTTATATTAAGCATGTATTACCCGGTCACAGAACATCAGGCGGCCGAAAAACTGCTGCGTCCATTCGGCAAGCCACTGGACTTCAGCTGCGCCCCTAGACGGGACTAGTGCCGGTCAGCTGGCGAGGGGACGCTGCTCGCCCGCAGGAAGCCATCTCTCAAAGCAAGGCCACCCTAAGCTCCTTCTCTGCCTTTTATCCCATGACTTTTCTGTCTTTTTTTTTTCCCTCCTCGGGGCCCTGTGAGAAAAGCCATCAAAAGCAGCGAGCACACTGCGGCTCACATCCAGGAGGGTGAACTGGGCCACAGAGGAAGATGTTAAACAGGAAAGGACACCCAAGGTTATACAAAGTGGCTTGGGTGTAGGGAAAAAAGAAATAAAGGCACACGGAGGGGGAAGGTCACAGTGCGTAATCGGAGGGCATAACTGCGCTGATCCGACGGGCCTAGTGCTGCTCAGCAGAAAGCTCCACCAGGGCCCGGCAGGAAAGAATACTGTTATTCACTTAACACCTCGCCCACCCCCACCTGTCACCAGCACACCCTCCCTGTCTAAAGTTTCTATC
The DNA here is from genome assembly GCA_011763525.2 of Mormyrus iriodes. Taxonomy (NCBI): domain Eukaryota; kingdom Metazoa; phylum Chordata; class Actinopteri; order Osteoglossiformes; family Mormyridae; genus Mormyrus; species Mormyrus iriodes. The sequence goes on along the minus strand of JAAGVU020000008.1, from coordinate 1,845,403 downwards.
AGTGCCACAGCAGAATGTGGGCATGGCTCTCTAAGTCCCACCCTCCTGCAAAAGAGATTCACCACTGTGAACCGACCCCTGATGGCTGAATTAACCATGACCAGACCATGACATCAGCATCAGGCACTATTTCGGGAGAGCTTCAAGTACTGTGGGGAGAGGGGCACATTCTGCAAATATGCAATGGTACTGAAATACATAAAGGAAATATTGTCCAGGGCACTGTGACTGAAAAATTCATCTAGCAGAGATATTTCAGAATTAAGTGAAACTTAATTCATAAGATGTCATTTAGTCACATGAAGAATGAGTCTCAGATTAATAGTAATATTTTTTAGTATTTAATAAATGGCAGAGACACAGTTTACTTACCATTAGACCACTCAGATATTATGGAGATGAAATGCATTTCTCCAAGAGAGGGGGGAAAAAATGGGACAGACCACTTAATTACCACGAAGAGGCATTTTTAAGGCTAAATTCTGGAAATGCAATTTAAACAATCATTATTCCAGTATTCTTTATTGCTCTATTAGTCTTTTATGAGGTCATATTCTCTGGAATAAATTAATTCCATATACAGTCTCTGTTTCTCAATAAGTGAAAGTGATCTGACAGTACAGGAAGGGATGTTTCCAAACAGTCGCCCCTCTCGCACGCACAGTGCCTCCCCCCCCACCATGAAGGCCCTGGAGCCCTGGGACCCATACCTCAAAGCTGGCTGCATTCAGTTGTGCCCACAGACGCCTGGGGACATAGAAGGGTACAAGGCTAGGCTGTATAAACAAACATATAAATAAACAGCAATTTCACTGCATTGCTAATATTCCTAATCAGAATAATAGAAATAGGTGGCTAGCTCCCAAAAAACATAAAATAGACTAAACTAAAACATACTAGAGAAGGTTAATATCCTTACAGACTGTTTGGGTACGACATCATCGTCTGTAATCTACTTCTAGCTAAATAAGAAAGAGCAGTTACCTTATTGATATTTAAAGGCATTACATCTAGCTCATTATGATAAGGGTTATCTAATTGCAGATTCTATATCCGTCACCGTCTCCCTCTCCCTCCTGCTGGCCTGACAAGTAGGGAGGGGCTATTTCCAGGTCCTCAACGAGAGGGGCTTGATCAGGAGACCCAAAAATGTCACTGCCACCAGCAAAGGGGTCACTTTACAGATGTGCGTACCCCACAGTTCACCAAAGTACTGAACCCTGTATCTGATGCTGCCGGCAGTCCTAAGGGTCAGTGGCAGAATCACCTGCCAGAGCTGCACACACAGCAGCACACAGGGGATGTCCCGCTCCATCCTGCTAAAGAAATCACACCCCGAGAGCAGAAACGCTGGGCTAACAGGAAAGGGGGCTTTTAAGAAGTGCAGCAACAGAAATGGCTGTGTAGCACAGAATGAGAGCAGCTCCCCCAGCAAGGACAGCTCCGGAGGATGGTGGAACAAGGGCTCACCAGGGACCCAGTGCCTCCTGCTGAGCCCTGGGCACGCGGCGTCCCTGTGCCGAATGGCCTGGTGTCCCCGAAGCCTGCCACCACCTGCCCGTAAGGTCTCCCAGGCCTCTGCCAGCCAGCCAGCCAGCCAGCCAGCCAGCCAGCAAGCCAGCAAGCCAGCAAGCCAGCCCCGCCCTTCATTAGCGTGCGGCAACCCGGCCCCTCCCACATCACCCCACACCGCTGTCCTGCTAACAGAACGCCCTTAGCGCTCACGTGTCAGGCTGCCAGCCAGGTTTCCAAAAATATATACATTTCAGGGGTGAGAACACACACAACAAGGGGAACGATTACAGGCAAAGTATTTTTTTTAATGAAAATGACTGGGCACATAAGCATTTCAGAATAGCACTGTCCTTGTAAGTGACTTTTTAGTGCTTATAGCTGGTAGTATACAGTATGTAAACAAGGGTAAACAAGACAATAACACTAAGATATAAACATACTGGCACAGGCGCATACGCTCACAAGTACATACACAAATATGTACACATAGCAGGAATAACAAACGCTCTCCTTTTGTGCTGGCTTGCCATGATTTATGAAAGGTGCACCTCACCGTGGGAAGATTATGCTGTTTGAAATGGTTCATTTCATAAATCTATTGCAAGTCTCCACTTCCCCCTGCTGAACACAGGACCACGCCGCCTTAGCGCCCCAATAATGTTTCCATCCGCTGTCGGTACAGAAACAAGGGGACTCTGTTTAGAGCTGCAGGGGTAATGATGCAGTAAAGCGGGAGCCAGAGCTAAAACTGGCCTCTCTGGGGCCGTGCCCACCCCCCCCACCAGTACTTCCGTATGAAGAGAGTGCAGCTGCAAACACAGGAGCTCGTACAAACAAAAGCCAGACACAATCAACAATCCCCCCCTCCACCCCCTGGCTCGTTCACAGCCCCAAAGCGACATGCACATTCATAACACCCAGGCACCAGGCAGTACTTATGAAGTGCGGAGGAAATGAACTACGGAGGGAGGGGGTGATGTAGAGAAGCCCCCACCCATGAATCAGGTAAAAGCTGGAGAGATGATGCGAAAATAGATGTATGTTTGCAGGCAGAGGATGAAGAGAAGAGAGCACAATGAAAGAACAGGTCCCTGAAGGAGACAGGGGATGTCATGCGAGGTACATGGGGCGCTTGGACAGACACGCGGCGTGCATATGACACGCACGCAAACGCGCGTGCACAGATGATGCGAGTCCCAGGTACCGACTGACCCATGACAACCCTTCTGGAGGCGTCGTGGTCACGTTGCCAACACCAGCTTTATCTTCTTCCTGTGGTCACTTTTTATGACTTCCTTTTAAACCTTGCCATCTCTTCCTGGATGCTACTAAATAATTCAATGATGGGGGCAGAAGGGAAAATATTTGGAAAACAAAAGGAACTATGGCTAACCGAAATATGCATTTTACAGCCCAGGGGGTGGCTTTGAAATCAGGACCTGCTAGAATTGAACAAAAGGAAAATAAAACATGACTGTGTAGTTGTATATATGGGCTGACGTTTAAATCTATCAGAAAAATGGGTATTGTGTACGGAATTCAACAAAATTGTTAAGTTTAATATACTGCACAAGCTTTACAATGGTTCCACTGTCGTGCAGGCAATTTCAGAGCACAGTATGTTTGGGACATTAAGAGACCATAAGTCCATCCAGTATAGAGACACACGAACTAATGAAAGCAAGTCACTAAGTGACATACTTCAGCAAAAGCAAATCAGTAGAAACTCCACAGTCGTACAAAAGCGCAGCAGATTTTTGGTGAACTCAGAATCTGCGCCTTAAAATAAGCTCAAATTCCATTAACTGGTAAAGGAACCTTCAGAGGTCAAGTGGGGAGAAGAGGTCAGACACCATTGAAACAGAAGAGAATGACTTGTGAAAACTGGTGATTCTGCCCTTTGAAGAGAAGCAGGACGAACTTCAAGCTGGAGATAAAGCATTGCCCTCTGGGTCAGAGGACATCACACAGCATCAGCACTAAGCCCTCTCTAATAAACCTTTATGCTGGACAGCCTTCTAAAGGAAACGCCACCACCCAGATAATGCCACCGATCCTTCCCAAAACCAGGCTGCCTTGCACCTCGACATCACTGTCGCTTTCATGTGAGAGGGGAAAGGCCTCCTAATTACTCTAAGGGGCAGGCACTGATTAAAGCTTCCGGACTGCTGTCCCTTTATTTGCTCACTTGTGCTTGCTGCGGTTGATGGGCTGGAGGAGCTCAGCCTCACAGGGGTCTGACCGGGTTATCGCCAGTGGGAAAAGGCCACCAGGAACCAGGAGAGGCCTGTGTCCCCAGTGATAATGCAAGGCTCCAAGGGGATAATTAGGCCTAACAATGCCTCAACCCTCCACTGTGTTGCTGGCCGCTCCCACTCTTATGCTCACAGAACAATGAAGACGGAAAACCTGTCCCTTCAGTGGCCAGCACCAGCAGATCCTGGTTCCTTTCCTTTCACACAGCACTCAGACAGACTGAGTCTAAACAGCTTTGTGGCCTTAACAGTACAGGCTGGAAAGTAGTTCAAGAAAAAATGCCAGACACCCCAGGGCTCACTGTGCATGCCTTCAGCAGGGACATGGCAGTGAGAGAGGTGACTGCAGGAAGGACCTTTGTACTGTCCACCTAGAAGATGGTGTCTGGGACAGCGGCTAAAAGGCCCTCCCTTAAAAAACCCAGGAGCTGGGCTGCCCCTTGACACCAGAATGGGATCTGAGAGATGAAAACTCCTTCAGTGCCTGGCTCATTACAGACATGCCTTTACAAGAATAGGCATAAATTTGAATCTGATTATTAGCCGAACAGACTTTTCTGGCGAAATGTATCATTCCTTCTTGCCAAAAGCAGGGAAATTACAAAGAGAGGTGACAGCCAAGTAACAGTCATTAGGAGAAATGAAAAAGCACAACGTAAACAAAACCAGGCCTCCCACTTTCATGTGTGATAAAAACACCAGAGAGAGGCTTCCCGGCATATGTGGCAGCACTAGGCTCCCCAGCTAGGGCACTCGGCACTGCAGCAACACGGCACTGATGTGGGCACAGCGGGGGGTCGCTGGGGTCGCATTTCAGGGAGACCCCCCACGCCTGCTTCTCCAGAGCCTTCACTCCACAACACACAGAACCTCTTCTGCCGGATGTGTGGATGCAGGTGCCGCACGAGGAAGAGAGAGTGACCGTCATCACGTCCTTGAGATAATTAATCACTGGTGAGTCTGGAGATTTGGTCATGTGTACATGAAGCACTAATCTCATTTACTGAAAAAATAAAATGACAAAGAAATACAATTCTATTTAAAAAGAACAAGTCCTTGAACAACAACCATAACAATCAATCTGTTTGCAACATACTTTCTTACTTCTTACCAGCTATTAGATAGAGAGAAATCTGAACAAAGGTGAAGTACACATTCCAGGAGGCTACAGATGATTTGTGTGGATCGGCCTGTAGAGGGCACAAGACAGCTCATGGCTGGTCATGTGACTCTAGCAGAAACTGCTCTGGCTGCCCTACTGACACCTCAGTGCACGGCCTCATTTTTCTCAGCTTTAATTTGCTGTCTGTCTGGCCCGGGCTCCTCATGCGCCACCTGCCTCTCGGGTCAGTCTTCCCCGTTGCCGTGTGGCTTGCAAGTGTGGGGATAGCAGGGGTCTTTCCAGAAGCCGCTACGAGTGCCACGTGAGCAGGCTTGGCCCCTCCTGTTCTCACAGCCATTAAATAAGCGCTCAGCATTAGGCTAATTCTCCAGATTGCCTGACATGGCTGCCGTGTGGGTCATGAATGAGGGCAGGGACAAGCGACAGCCTGAGTAAACCATACAGCCTTTTAACCTACGGGAAAGCAAAGGACAGAGCACTAATGCTTAGCGAGAATATTTACATTACTCACAATGGAGTACTAGAACTAATTATAAACTCAAGCAAAACTTCTTTTCCCTTGACACACTAAGAGATCTTAAATAATGAAACAGCTTTCTGAAAAGTACAGTTAAGTTTTGGGTTAAGATTTTGGTAAGTCCACGTCCTAACCCACAGTAATACCTACTGTACTTTCAACACAATGCACCGCCTCAGAAGAGACCACAGCAAGTCACACGCCGTATATGAGGAGTCTGGTATTAAAGCAGGGGTCACACATAAAGGGCACCAACAAAGATTTTACTGATAGTTCATTGTTTAAATAGAGTAATATTTTTTCCTGAATGAAACTTGAAGTGGCTGATGCGTTTACATACCTGAGATTTTGGGGCATACCGGGGAATCCCACAATGTGTCATCACGGGGTTCCAAAGGGAGAGCTCAGTTTAAAGGACTGAATATAACAAACCTAATTATCATGGTTTAATTAGTACCAAGTGTAAGTCTCCATTGGACATGAGCAGACTTAATTTATATCCTGACAGAGAGGAACAAATGTTAATGTGCTGTATTTATGATAATACCCCAAAGTGTGGTAGGGGAACAAGAGAAAGCTCACCTCATCAGCACTGCTATTCATAACAGAAGAGAGCTTCAGGTAATTACAGGACCTTCCACTGTTCAGGGACTACAAACTCCAACGAAAATACATGAAGCACTAACCCCAAATACATACCCCTGATTCACCAGATAAAGTAGAGCAGCCGTATATATATATAAGAAATTAAGTCTGGGTAACTGATTTTATATTTAAAATCATGTTACATAAGGGAAGATGATTTGTTATAAAAATTGACTAGCAAGGTTTTCAAGACCCACAAAGAACAACAGGTTTACGGAACATGTTTCATTGCATCGATGCCGCTGCGTACTTAAGAAACAGGACGAGTGTCAGTCTGCTAGTTAGCCCTGGATGTGCTCCTGCCAAATGGGTGCATCAGAGTGCCGAGATGTGTTAACGTTAATCCGGTAAACCACTGCAGCTGCCATGATGAGCTGTAGCTTGCAAAAGAGCTGCATAAGATCGGTCAACTATTTGGTGCAAAGTTTTTTTTTTTTTTTGTTTAATTTTTTTTTGTTCCCTCCCCAAGTGTGAAATGAGGAAGGTCCTTCTGCCAGTTTGCCATGTAAATTCCGGAACAGCAATCTTGGTTTCTTGTATACACACTGAGGGTTTCAGAATCCCCGGGATGGTAGTTTCCCAGGGACCATTATGATCATTATGATGGCATGGTATAGCTCAGCAAGGTGCAAGACCAGGCAAATGGTTTTATGAAATTACGGTAACTGGTGGTGGGGATGTGCAAAATGACGCTACACATCCGGCGTCAGCTCAGAAGCCGAATGGCCACGGAACAAACATAAGCAGGTGCAAATTTCGGAATTAAACCGCATGGCAGCTTCACGCTTGCCTGGACGTCTGCAGAACATTTTTCATGGCCATCAAAATATCGCCGGCATATCTAGTGCCATGTCCTGAACTGCAGTGAGGTGGGCCTTACTCATGACCCGACACCAACTTCAGGACCCATAGGACGTGGCTGGGTTTGGGCCACCTGCTGATAAAACAGAGAGCTGAGATAAATATGCTCTCCGTCTGCTGATTAAACATGTGATACTTTGAGTCACACAAACGACATCTACTCCTGGGCTCCAAAGAGTGTGTGTGTGTGCATCTGAGGAAGACCATATTTTGATTTGCCATCAGTCATTTACTGCAGCTGATACGTCCTGGACACACCTACAACTGCAGAAATTGGGACGTGTTTTTGGAAATTTTGCCATTTAATAATCTGAGATTATCAGTTCAGCGCTACTTTTTGCGATACCAACTAACAGTTTTGCCTTCAGTTGCTTTAAGCTGTTCACTCTCAGCACTAGCTAGCTTTATATTTGATATCACTGTTGTTGTTTCAGAAAATTACCCAGCAACAACACCCCCTGCTTGTGAGGAAAGGGCTATTTTTTTTGCCTTGTGCAGGAAAATTAATGTCCATGAGCTGAAGATAATCCATCAGGCAATGAAAGCAGAGGTCATCCAGGAAACGATAGTGGGTAAGATCAGGCCTCTTCTTCATGGAGACATAGCTGTGGGAGAGGCGCCTGGCTGAGGGTAGTGCTTCAGGATCTGAGAATAACTACATGGAGCCACATGGAGCTCTGTGTCCTTCACCAGGAGCACAGCCACCTGGAGACCACTCCCATCGCTTACAGTCTATTCTTAAACAGGTAGAGCATTAGCAACGGGGGGAGGGTGAGGACAAGAACCACTGAGGTACACGGGGGGGGGGGGGGGGGGGGCGGCGGGGTCCTTGGCCCAAACGACACCGGAGGGCTGCTCTAAACGAAGCCACAATCCTCTGCAGAAATGGCCCATGCACTGGGAGGCCCTGTCTGTCTGCAGCGTGGTTACTGGGGTTACTGGGGAGGGAGACGGCACTGTGTCCCAGCAGGCCTTAAGCCTGTTCTGGTGCCGGTACAATTACAGGCTAAGCACTAACAGAAAGATCGAACAGGAAACCATATACAAAAGCAGTATAAAACATCACAATACTTTACCATTTGCATGCAAAGCCAGTTTTAAATATAATGTGCTTACTTCCTGAGAGCAATTTTAAAAACCTGACCAACAAATAAATCAATCCAGACAATTGCAATTATTGTGATGATTTCAATGACCATGAAATGTGTTTTTCACCTCATATTCTCTGAGTGTTGAACTCCACACCACAATGCTACTGCATCACGCTAAAGTTTTGCACTTCTTCACTTTTCCATGGAGACCCCCTGGGCTAATTTTCTATACTCTTCATCAGACAGATGATTAAGTGTTACCAATGCATGCCTGAAGGCTCAGGAACTTAAAGCCAAACACAGGTGGATCTAAATCAAACAGAAAAACGTTCAGTCAGCCATTTATACTTTTAAGGAGTAAAAAAAAAACCTTAAGACCTGACACTCTTCCCAGGCACACTGCTGGATGGTCATTGGTACTCTTTCCCAGTATGCTGCAGAGAAATCCCCTTGGCACTCTTCTCAGGCACAGTGCTTGACAGCCTTCTCGGCACTCTTCTTAAGCGTGCTGTTGGGCAATCCCCTTGGCATTCTTCTCAGGCATGCTGCTGAGCAGTCTTCCTGGCACTCTACTTGGGCATGCTGCTAGTCAGTCTTCCTGGCACTCTTCCCAACCCTCTTCACTGGCATGCTGCTGGGCAGTCTTACCAGCACTCTTCTTGGCCATGCTGCTGGGCAGTCTTTCTAGCACCCTTCCTGGGCATGTTGCCGGGCAGTCTTTCTGGCACTCTACTTGGGCATGCTGCTGGGCAGTATTCTTAGCACCCTTCTCGGGGATGCTGCTGGGCAGTCTTTCTGGCACCCTTCCTGGGCATGCTGTTGGACAGTCTTTTTGGTACATTGCTTGCAGGTTTTCTCAGTATTCTTCTCTATTGCTCAGAACTCTTCAAATGCACCTTTGAACTCTTAGTGAGAGCCATATGGCCAGCAAAGCGGGAGGCACATGGAAACAGAGCAGGTATGACATGCTCAGGAAGTTTATACAGGTGTTTATTGCCTTTAAACAGGCCTTCTTGGTCTTATGGAAAGCAGTTTTTCAGGGTCAGCACAGCACTGACTAGAATTCAAGCAAAGTAGCTCTATAACCCATATGGACAGTTGGATATTAGTAGCAGTAGGATGGGTAAGGCGCTCCTCTCAGCTCTGAACCTACAGCTCCTCTCGGGTAATTCAAACCTCTGAGACTCATGAGTCTTTAACTACCGGCCTGACACACAGCAAATAGGCGTGTTGAGCAGTAGGTGAGAAACCCCTGTGGCTAGCAGATAAGAACCGGATTACATTTGAAACCGTACATGCGTGTCAAATCTCTATGGGCTAACATCACATCTCAGCACCGAATCACTTCTCCCACTTCACTGTAGATCACTCGCCTAGACAACAGATAAAGCGAAAATCTCTTTGCATGGGCAAGGCCACCGAGAACCTTTATGGACAGTCATTCTGTTCAGCGTTTCACTTAGCTTGTAGCAAATAAGGTGTAACAGAACATGACAACACGACAGGTTGGGGTGTAACTTCCACAGGTGTCCTCAGTGCCTCTCCTGGGGAATCATAAGACTGTTATGTCCATGTTCGTCACAAGGAGCAACTCCAAGTCAGTACAAAATGAAATGCTCCATATGCACGCCCAACACTTGACATCGAAAGGTGCTTACAGATTAATCCGACGCATTAATTATTGACACAGAATTTAATTTGAAATCAACCAGTCACTAAACCGGGGCCCTGCTTTAAATAATTTATAAAGGCCATGTGAGCATAATCATATTGCTATTGACTGATATTCAAAAAAACCCACAGCAGAGCAGCAAACCTGATGAGACCCTGTTGTCCTACCTCGAATCGCACCGTGGTGAACCGGCCTGTACACACTTCATCTCACAACCACCTCATGTGCTCGCCTTGGCTGACATGTTCAGGGGACCCAGAGAAGCTCGTGTGCAAGAAACTTTCTATGTGGGGAGCCGGGGTGCGACCAGGCCTCTGATAACAGCAATTCACAGCATAAAGATTCAGTTCTGAGGAAAAGCAATTAGGGAGAATGATATGATTGCAAAAGAGGGGAGGAGGGGGTTTAGTACATAGGCAGTTTCCTTGACAGTACAACAACCACAAGTGTGGGAAGGCATATAGGTATCTAGGTCTCTAAAGAACCACATATCTACCACTAACCAATATCATAAACAATATTGCAATGGCACCTAACTGCAACTTAATACCACTTAGGCCTTAACACCAACGCAAAACCCCCAAGGAAAACCCTTAACCTTTATAAATAGGAACAGAGTTAATAGGTGAATTGAAGCATGGTGTTTAGGGCCTCTTTGCCACATATGCTGTGTGTCATAACAGCACCAAAATCGAGAGTTTGAACTACCCACACAATGCAGCTATAGTCCATCGTTCCAGCATTAATTAAAAAAAACATATATATTAATAAGCGAAAAGCTACATGACCGCAGCTTCTCTGTGTGGCGTCTCTTAGGCCAGTAGATTTTTCGAAATAAAATCACCCATCCCGTCCAAGATGTAACAAAAAAACCAAAAGAAAAACAGTTTTTAATGAGTAAAAAAAAAAAAAATCCTAACATATATTACACATACAAACATGATCCTAACCTGCGTTGCCTTCGGTGAACACGGCTCTTAGATGGAGGGGTTTTTTTGTTAAAGAAGAAGGCTGCACAGATCTCTTCTGATTACGGCACACTGTCACAGGGCAGCTCCCGAGAGACAGACAGAATCAAGCAGACAAGCTCAGAAGCACAGCCACTTCCTCCAGGAGAAATCACTTTTACACAGAACACCTTCCTTTAACAGGATATTTCCTGCATGTGTGACACAAGTCTGGATGAACGGTACTTACAGATAGAGAATGACACATGGTGGAGTTTGTTCTAAATGCAAAATAAATAAATTAATAATAAAAATAAGGGAGAAGAGGCCATATTGCCGATAAAAGCAGGTTTTTAAAGTTAATCTTACTAAAGTAAGAAAGTAAAGAACCACCGACCCGGCAGATTCATTTAGCCCTTATCCTGATCGGTAGATCAACACAAAGAAATTGACCACTGCTTCACAGAGAGCGCTAGTGCTGCTGAAGAGTATCACACCAGGGCGGAAGGCTCTTCCAGACAGAACCAGAATCACATTGCAGCAGACAGGATGGAACTCCAGGGTGCATAAAGTGTATACGTTTAGCATGACGTGTCCAGATCAGACCACTGTGAGGATGATGCAGGACAGAGGAACAAAATTCCTGAACGTCAAAAGAAAGCAAGCAATCCAGTGCCAGACCATCCAGCTTTACACAGTTCAGGGAACTACCCTTCCCCGTTGACCATCTAACCAATCAATAAATAGAAAATATGTGTTCACTTAGAGCACTAATGCACAAAGCTAACCAGGACAGCTAACAGACCAGCACGCTCCGCTGTAGCTACACCTTGTCTGTCATAAGTGTATCACAAACTGACAGAAAATAGCAGCTCTAGTTAAACACGGACCCCTGCTCTGTGCGCCACTTCCACCAGTCATCAACAACAATGGCAGACGTACCACCTGAACTTATTCGAAAGCAAGGGGGCCCACAGTGTAATCTAATAGACGCTGTATTGCTTACAGTAGTGAAGTAAAAGACAGCTCTTTTCAATGACAACAATGGGGGAGATGAATAGCCCCAAGCTCCTGAAGGGCACCTAAACCTAATTTGAGAGAGTTAAAAGGTTTCAGATGGTATTGAGCTCCACTTCCAGGCCACGCAGCCATTCAGAGACTTCAATGGGCCCTGTCTAAGTGGTATGTCTACATCATCCAAGTCTTCCACAGCTCTCCATTTCATTTATCCTAAAATCACCCCCCCAACCCCCAGCAGCACTGCCACCCACTTGACTAAAAACATTATTAATATAACTCAGCTGACCAGAAGTGAGAGAACTGCAGACAGTGACAATGGGCCAAACATGGCTAAACTGTCTCACCCCACACTGGGGACCTGATACACTCCCCCATTTGTATCGACAGACATGAGTGGCCTCCGTCCGCACTGGGGTACCACTGTTGTCATTATTCAGCAGCGACTTCCTCGATGCTGTATTACAAATATATCTTGCCAACTGCTACAACAAAGCCGCGGTAAAAAAATATTTACCACAGAAGAAAATAACACAGCACTGCCGTGTATCACCCAGGAGATGAAACGGTAAATATTGTTGAGTAATGTGGTCATTTGTTCCGCCGTAATTACTTGATCGCTACACCACGCTGTTTCTGAGAGCTAACATTTCCTGGCCACATGCCCTGGCACATACACACGCACCTACACGTACACACTTGCACAGTCCATGTATTCATATCATTATGGGGACTCTCCATTCATTTCTATGGGCATAACCCTAGTCCCAACTATGACAACCCAAACCCCTACCCAGCCTTAACCTTAACCATAAGCAACCAAGAAATAAAGGACTTTTAAAGTTTTTTTATTGCATTCACAGATTTTTATAAAATCGAGGTTATCATTTTTTCATTACATTTTTCATCCTTACATTTTTTTTTGGTCCCCACAAGGTAACAATTTACAGGTTATTATCACACTGTGTATCACACCAAAGGCTCTGGGATGTCACAAGCACTCATCCCAGACTCCACATGGTTCGAGGTGAAAAAGAAACACAAACAGCAAAATAAAGGCCAATAAAACTGGATTGGATATGTATGGGATGCACTGCACCTTTTGCTATAATGTACTGGATTGCATACATATGGGATGCGCTGTACCCTTTGGTGTAATGTCAGCGAGTGATTCTCACCTTTTCACTTCTCACAGAGTGACTTTGAAAAACTGAGTGAACAGATTGCTCTGCTATTCCTACCGCGGGCGGTCTCAGGAGGAAAGGGAGAGTACCCCTCACTTTCCATTACCCATGGTGCCATGCAAAACCCTTCAAACATGGGAACAGGTTAGCTATCAGGTTACCCATGACTAAAATTAAATGTAATTGTCCTGAAATGAAAGGAAAAAGGGTGATCCTCTCATCTCTGCTGATGCTGTGTACTCTGTTTTCAGTCCTGATTAGACACCCGCCACGATAAGGAGAAACATCGGCAAGTTAATTTCAAGAAGACGACTAACAAATTCTTCTAATTTATTATTTAGTACTTTGGGTTTTAATCACTGAAGTGCTTGTATATCCTTTGTAGGTCAAACCTGTTTTAATAAATTGCTCAGATCTATTTCAGCTATTTCATGTATACTTGATATACAGCGTGCTTCTGATTGGTCTGACAGCACTGCCTTTTCAAGCTGCTGGTCCTCTTGTTGTTCCTGGGGCATAGCGGGTGTCTAGCAGACACTGCTCCCGGACAAATCTATTACTCTAATAGTAAACATAAGGCCTAAGGCATGAATATCAACCTAAAAAAAGCATTCTAGTGCACTTTTAAGAAGACCCATCTGATATTATCTTTAATACAAGGAAGCCACTGAGAGAGGCACTGCAAACTCCCCGCAAATCAAAACACCATTTGCCTACATTGATATACATTTCCTGCCAGTTTGACTCTGTTAAAATCACGTCCCCAAACAGCTCTGTGAGGGAGGGATGGCATTTGAATGCAGTTACATTCGGTAGCACGTCCTGACAGGCTTAGCAGACCCACACACTGTTAATCATGGCATTATGCCCTAGCGCAAGATCAGTCAAATGCAAACATAATTCACATTCTCAAAAACCAGACTAAGATATCTGACACACCGTGTGCACAGTCTTCTCTTTTTTGTCCAAAAACCAGCCCTCCTGATCTGCAGATCTATGTAGTCCTTAATAGCATACATAATCATTTATCAAGAGATTTAAAATATTCATAGATATTAAATTAATCATTTATAGTAGATCTTTAAATTAAAGGGTGCCCTTGAAGTTTCAGATGTAAGGAATATCCCCTGCAAGGAAAGCTTCCCCGTGGACATTTTACATTTCTAGCTAACATCACTCCAGCACCAATTGTTTTATGAATATTCAACTTTGATACAGGCTGCATTTTCAAAAAGGGACGAGGGAAGAGAGAGAACGGAACCTTAACCCCTGTCACCACAGAGGTCCACAGCCTCCAGCGTCATAATTAAGATCTCTTTTAGTTAAAAACATAAGATTGTGTTGGCTCACTGGGTAGTGTTGTTGCCTGATGGCCTGGCGGTTCAGATGCTACTGCTGTCCTGTATGTGTGGAGTTCGCACGCTCTCCCTGAGTTGCAGAGGCTTCCTCTTGCAGTCCTGAGACACAGTGCGCACCCTGCCTTGGAAAAACATCCTGAGGAGAGCCATACCGTCTCACAGTGACAGAAGCCCCCCATTCAAAGGTGGAGGAGGGTGACAAAGGAAGGCCATCCCGGGGGGGGGAGGGGGGGGCTACTGGGAGTCAATCCCCAAACCCATTACATGTCTCCGTCAAACCAGGTTACACTGAAAATATCCTTCTATTCTCTCATTTCTCACATTTCTACATAAAGACCATAATTTCTCTTCTCTGGATATTTTTGCCTGGTAATATTCAGAAAAGCAGCCACACAGACCGTCAGCTAGAAAAAAGGTGTGTGTGCGTGTGCGTGTACTTCTGGGTGCCCCTGGGGTTATGTGTGTATGTCTGATTAATTTCTGGAGCGGATAAACCTGACCTCTACAGGAGAAACAAGGCACAATCATAATGTTACATATATATGCCGCTTTTTTATCCAGGCACGTGGGAGCCACTGTGACCATATTACGAAAGCTTGCAGAGAAGGCGAGAAAAAGAACATAAAAATCTGAAATACAACGACAGTCCAATAACTAACGATGAAAGCTAAAAGAGGAGCGGTTCCAAAGGCAGCCTCCGTCGAAATGTTTGCAAGCTGAAAAATAAATATGAGAGGAACACAGCTACAGCATTATGGCTGCAGTATCAGCACAGATCCAAAGAAGCAGGACCCCCTACAGCTGGGAAATGTTGTCTTCCAGTTTATGCAGGAACAGTTGGGTGTGTGGGCTTTCTTTATATGAACTTGGAAACCAAAGGACAACATGAGGCAGGAGGAGGGGCTGCAGGTCCCACACATTTAACCATGAACCCATGAAACCGGCCTTACAGCGCCACTCAGCCGCACTCTGCCGGATACTGGGGCCACCCACGGCTAGCCGGCGCACACTGCTGCCTGACAGGGTGCGGGCTTGCAGATGGTCCTGTTAAAAGTCACCTAGCAGCCAGGCACACCCTTCGCCCTCCCAGCCAACCCCCCGCCCTCATGCGAGAGCTCCAGCAAAGGAACAGAGAAGCAGCAGCGGGCACTGCAGCCAACCCCCCCACCCCCAGCCTGCATGACGGCACAGGGCCCTGCTGCTAGCATGCACTCAGGACACTGACTGTGTTCCCACGCTGTGGGGTTGGCGGGGGACGCAAAAAGGTGCTATGGGGAACTGCTGGTCACTCTATAAAATCAGTGCTGCCGACAATGTGGCCAATTAAAATGCATCTAACCATCCACCACCACTGAGGATAGCGAGACCCATGCAGCTAAGGTGATACAGCTCATGTAAGCAGGGCTCCTCCATAGCACCCCCTAGTTGGCGCTGAGCTTCCCTTCACTCCTGACCACACTGCTCTCCGGCTGCCGGAGGCCAGGGGCCTCGGGATAGAGCAGCTCTCGAAAGCACTGGAGCTGCGTCAAGAGTGTTTGTCAAGATTAAGCTGCCATGATAGCGGATAATCAAAAGCTTATCCATCTGTAGACCTTCCATATTCTGTACTAAGCCTTTTATTAAAGTCCTTTTATTAAAACACTTACATTCACATCTACAAGCAAGAGGAGAAGCAGTTTGCCTGGCTGCTTTGCAAACGGGGTCCGGGGCCTCATTAAACACGCTCTCTCGCCCCCTGAAAGGGCGTGCCGCACCACAGCGGCAGCAGGGCTGCCAGGATTATTAATGGTATTATTTTGGTGAAATACAGAGCTTACAAAAAGAGGATTTGATCAGATCTGTCGCCTTACCTGATGCAACCTTATCAGCGAGTCTAGTCGGCAGATAAGGGGCACGCCCGATAAGGTCAATTTTTCATAATAAAATTCAGCCTCAATTTATATTCTTATTACAACGAAAAAGATAACTGGCAGTTTTCTCTGATTTAAGGTGATTTTGCTTACACGGCACCTTCCGTTCGGAATCACCTAGCGGCCCAAAACGACCCGGGCACTCGGCAGAGCTGCCTGGGGGATGTGGGCGCGTGTGTGGCTGCTGAGCTTGCACTATCACTGTCCCGGGGATATATCAGGTGCACCACTGTCGCCGGCACACCCTGCAAAGGACGCACATTTGTTTCTTTTTTTGAAAAGGCATGGTAAAGGCTGACAAGGTCTGACGTGTGAAAAAACGGGAAAACAAACCTCTCCGCAGCACGGGCCACGCACATGCCGTACATTAACATCGCACCATCCATAACACAATTCAATATCACTTTTCCATCCATTTTTAAATCTTTTTTTTTTTTGTCAAACTACACAAAACCAGACAAAGTGAACTTCAAACATAAATAATGTGCTATTGATCATATTACAATGTATTTATTTTCTGAGTGGTTATTTTCTGTTCGATATCTTTCTCCCAAGAGCCACAGGTTGTCACTGTTATAAAGATTCATGCACGGCCATTGTGAAAGTTGTATTTATAATAGACAGTGAAGAATGGTTGAAACCTCCCCCCTCCCTTTTGCACCACACAGTATATAGTTGCCATTCCGGGAAAGAAAGAAACAAAAAAACATCCGATGGGACAGTTAAAACACTGTACGAAAAAAGACAATAGCGCAGCCCTGTTATCTATGCATCCCGTTCCTTTAAGAGGTCACCCAGGTCTCTGTCATGATGGCCCATTCTCAGGCTCTTCCGTTACATAACATTGGTCTTACCAGGTCAAGGATACCAGTTGTGCTCTAAAGAGGGACCTCAACTTCCTCTCTCTCACACTCACCCTCCGGTCATCCATCACCGATCTGCTGCTGAGGCTCCGCCCCGCCCCGCCCTGCCACACCGCTCCTCACCGGCACCGGGACACGGTGAGCAAAGCGTCCGGCGACTGCCGTTTATCACGCCGCTGCGTGACTGATAACTGAGACATCCAGGATGAAAGGGAGGCGCCGCTCTGTGCCACCACCAAACAGGAAGCATATACATTACATCCATTTAATCATCTGCAGGTTCGCCCAGGCTGGTGGGCTGTGGTGGTGCCGAGGGGAGGTTCCTCCAAGCAGAGCAAAACGTGTGTGAACGTGAGGGATGGAGATTGATTTGCTGGAATGAGACCAGCCTCAGTGGCAAAGGCCCCTTGTGACTGCTACATTCTGTCAATCAATACACCAAAAGTGGCTAGCCATAGCAAGTTCTGCCACATTGCTAAAGACCTCATCTACACACCAAATGGACTTCCAAAGGCTCACAGTGCTCATTTCGAAAGGACATTATCAACAAAAACATAGACCTCCTCATGTCTTCTTTGATACGCCCTATTTGTCTTGCCCAGAATGCAGGCTTGGACACAGGATGATTCACACAGAAAACACAACATGGGTCCACAGGTTTAACTCTGTTTGCCATCTACAGAGCGAGTGGAAGCCTTGAGGGAGAATGGCACGGCACCTGTTGGCCACAAGAGAAAGAGAAGATCAAACAAAGCCTCCAACCATCAGTGGACTTTGCCAGGGACCTGGGAGTTAGGTGATGGGGGGGGGGGTCCTCAGATAGCAGACCCCTCAATCTGAGCGCCAAACTTTGCCTTAAAAAACAACCAAAAAAAAAAAAAGGAATGCTCTTAATGGAAAAGGCACATTTTTCCCAAGGAGGAAGAGGACAGGGGTAGATCAAACAGGGAGCAGCGTCAGGTAGGGCCGGTGCATGGAGAGGCAGCCGAACAGCACCATGAGGAGATCTCGATAAAGGAGAGCATGCCCCTTTAATGTTTCTTTAATGAGCACGTCTCCTCCCGGAGAGCGTGGAGCGAGTCTCTTCGCCTCTTATTCTAATGCACGGGCCAGGATGGGCCGCTCCTTCCCCAGGACTCAGTAAGGATCTACTTATAAATATACATGCAAAATATGCAAATAGCATCACCCGCTGCCCTTTGTTTGTTATTCCACTTAATTTATTTTTTAAATGCCTGTCCGACGGATTTCCGTGGTCTGATTCACCCCATTCTCTCTGAGTTATTGAAAACACTCCAAAAATCACAGTTGAAAGTTGCCGCATAGAAGACTACGTACATAATCTAATCTGAGGTCGTAATACATAAACATTTTAAAGGGCAAATTATTGAACTTTTGAATGCCTGGTTATTTAAAAACACCCAGGAGATGCATGTTTTAGAACAAGCAAAAATATGAAAAGCTTTATCAAATTTTGCAACTCAAAAGCGACAGTGATATTTGCCTCGCGCCCATGTCATCAAAGCACAGAGATTCCTACATCTGAAACATGCATGGCTGTCAGCCTCGCTCAGCCCCATATTCCTGGATATTGAGCCTATTAAGTCAGCAGAGAGTGACTCCTGAGTCCCTCCCACTCTTCACAAGCACACACCTGCACCCTCTAAGGGGCACATTCGGGCAAATTTTCTGTTTTCTGGCCATCAGAGGAGCAGGCTGAACGCTGAGTGTTCACAAAGGGAGGGGCACAGGTTAAAAATCCTATGACTCCCACACTGCATTAGTCTCTTTCCTGGGTGACACGCAGTCACCTCTTCACCTCCTGCACTGTGCAGAGGACGCTGTCCAGGAGAGAGCAAGCAGATGAAAAATGAGGATGTCACACAGTTGTTGCAAGGTTAGCACACCTGCTAATTGAGCGGTGGATGTGACGACAGGCGTGCAGCTGATAGCACCCCTGCAGGAGGGATGAGCCGGGCAGAACAGGGTCCACTACGTGTACAATGCAGCCACGTCAAGGGGGTACAGTGACATGAGGCTCGAAGCCTCTCCACAGTAACCACAGCTCACAGCTCCCTCCACCTGACAGTTCACTGATATGATAGCTTACCCTATATATCTGCTATGTTACTTAGGTGGCTCAGGGTGCTCGGGTGGGGGGGCTGGCCCATCACTTAGCAACACAGACGCTGAGAACACCAGCAGTACTGCTGCAGTGAACCCCGACACCAAACACTGACCACCATGCTGTAGTAACCAGGCACATGGGGGCAGCTGGCAACATGCTGGTTATTGATGAACATCATACAAATTATTCCCTCGATAAAAGCACTTTTCCACCCCCACAACAATTTACACTTCAGGTTACTTTTATTTACCGACTTAAGTGCAGCAAAAACCAACGCAATTCTTCAAACATATATGTAATACTTTAAGCGCGACTCAATCCATGACTATCAAGGCACTGAACGTAACAGCAACTGATGAAAAAAACCAAACAAGCTTATCCAGCGATGCTGGCCTTTTCGGCTTTCGTTACAGTGCTGAATGTCGCACTAGAGCCATAATGACAGGAAAGACCTCGCTCAGTATAGTCAAAGTAATTGAATCTGCAGCTGAGAAACGGGACAGAATGCGACTATGGTCTGGTTTAGATTTCAAGAGATCTGAAGATTTGCCAAATCTAGACCTTGTTCAGATCCACATATTACATGGGGACATGCTCCCATCCCAGGCCATCAGGCCATTAAACTGCACCGAAGATTTTAACATGGCAGATTTCGTTGGGACTTGGACAGTCGAGGAGGAATGAAAAACGGAATAAGACGTGCGATCCTGTGCTTCCCAATATGACAGTGACAATAAGCCGCTCCAATGAGATGGCTGGTGAGGTGCACAGCATCACCACACCGGGGACGAAGCGCGCGGCTCGCATGAAGAACCCATTATCTGCCATATTTATGTCTGCCCTGTTGCTATTTGTCTACACATGCCTGAAGCCGGGTGGAAACGTGGGGGAAACGTCTCCCCACTGGGCCCTTAGGAGTCCCACTTCCTGCCAGAAGCGTCCAGGAATGCTGACATCTTCCTGCTGGCCTCTCAGGGCTGTTTTTCATTGGACAAAGGGGAATACACGTGGGTCATGCTGCCTTTCAGACGTGCCAAGCTCACTCGTGGACAAGAGTGTGAAAGATGGACAGTTACAAAAGAGATTAAAATAATAAATCAAAACACAAGAGACCCAGTTTTAAGGGAACAATCAGTATAACCTGCATATGCTTGAAACCGAAGGTTCACAACCTCAACCATGACTTAATTAAATAAGGTACAAGAGTTTAGAATCAGGTTTCAAGTGCAGTACAGGTCTGCAAGTCCAGGAAAGGCAATGAAATGTGTCCAAAATGTGTTCCACGAAAGAATCTTAAAAAATTGCCTGACATCTGTACAATGAATACCGCACTGATGATTCACAACAAGCTCAAAATACTAATCTCTATGTACTCGAACAAATACCTTTCATTCTCAGCATCATAACACATTCTATACGTGCAGCAAGATTGACCTGAAAAACTCCCAGAAAATGGATCCAATTCAAAGAGCAATGAAGAGGACAATCTCGTGAAGTCTGAATCAGCGATCAGCAGAGCCCTGGGCAGGTGACTCCTCACTGCCCACTAAACACATTCGCTCTCCATTTCCCTGGACACGAGTGAGCTGTAACTACCCACTTAGCAGCTAACAGCCTGGCGGTGATTCTAACTTCACGGCACCCAAAAGAGAAGTTCTGAATGTGGCCAATTTTAAGTTCTGCTCACGAGGTCTCTGTCTAGCTTGCCACATTCCCACAGACTGATCCTGATATCCACTGGACAGGCATTTCCAAGGAGTCCTTTTAAATCCAACAGGTTCTCTTAAGTTATGCAATGCCGAATCACAAATGATACTTGCACCCCCAACCCTCCCTGATACTTTATCAAGACACAGGGACTTTTATCTGTTTGTATTTTCCAGCAGATAAAAGCCCTGAACATTGTCTCAACGTCACCCCTGCACATGCCATCCTGTCGGAAAGGAAACCAGAAGGCAAATGAAGGCGCTGACAAGACAAGCGAGGCAAACAAACTGGGGTCTCCAAAGCTCTGCTCGGGCGATGACGTCAATGCCGGGTCTCCATATCTAATCTAAGAAGTCACACATGGCTCAACAGGGACAAGATAAGTGTGCCTGAAGCTAAACCAGTATCTGAACTGTAGACAGAGATGAATCAACGCAGAGTCAACTTGTGACTTGATGGCAGTCCACACCTCTGAGGCCATAAGCTGGGCTGCCCGGCTTCATGGAAGCCACGTAGTTTCAATTCAATTGAGATGCGAAATTTCGCAACCTTCAACCACAACAATTCCCAGTCTTTCATGCTGCACAGATAATATCACTTGCTGAGTTTCCCCACAGTTTTCTCTTTCCGCAATGCTTCATACAAGTTCTCCATGTGAAGCCACAGGATGGAGCAGATGTGTCAATGTGTGAAACTGCCAGCCACTTCCACCAAAATTTCTACTAAAGGGTGCACAAAAAAAGCAGGCACACAGAGACCTCCATCAGAGGGATATGCTGGAGTCCAAAACAGAAACGCTACACTGGTGGATTTTGGCAGGTAAAGGTGGCAGTTTAAACGTAAGGGGCTAGAGAGACCATTGAATTTCCCTTCTCGTCAGGACTCTCATTGTAGTAATAAATATTTTTACAATACTTGGATGTTGTCAAACAAAACTTGCACAAAAACTGGGACAGCAAGTCAGATGTTCCTCAACCTGGAACACAAATGTAATAAAGCAGATTCTTGAGAAAACTTTTACTGGACTTTGTCAGTCACACTGGCAGTATATGGTGTGAAAGAATGCACAAATGCAGTTGTATTCACATAATTTCTTCAATGTCTCCATAGGTCAACTGCGTTTAAATGCTCAGAATGAACTGGCAAAATCATGCAAGGATTTTATGTTCATGGGAAGTATCTGAGTTTCCTTCCTTTGTCCCCGAGTTCCTTTACGGTTTTGGAGGCCTTATTTTTGTTTTTAACAAAGATAAATGTCACCCCAGAGCAGAAATATTTTGTTGCATTCCAAGACCGGAAAAACGAAGACTTTTCAGAGCAGTAGTTGCATAGGTTAAAAAACACTGCTAATAAAATAAACTTAGAGGTAAACTCAGAGGGAAATGAGCTTGTGCGCTGCCTACAGTGGGATATCTTTGGATGCTAAAACAGTGTCTAAAATCTGCTAAATGCATTTTCAGTGACACCACAAATTCATTCCAGCCTGTCCAACCTTTTAACTTGTTCTCCCACTAATGAAGTTATGCATAATCTTCAAGAAAAAAGGCTTGATTTGTCCTTAGTTTATATATAATCACTTATCCAGAGAAGGATTACAGGCAGCCTGGAACCTATGCCAGGCAGCACAGGGCATATGGTGAGGGCACATCAGCACATCACACACAGAGTACAAAAAAAGCATATACATATGATCAATTCATGTCTTCTGATTGTGGGAGGAAACCAGAGCTCCACGAAGAGACCTGCATGAAACAGGGAGAAGATGCAAACCCCACACACCAATATCAAGGGTGGGAGTCAAACCAGCAGCTCTGAAGGTGTGTTCATTGAACGACGAAGCTAACCCTATATTAAAGAGACAAGGCAAATCCAAATCTATATGGTACCACTAAAAATGTGATGACAAACGGCACGTGAAGGTCAATGGTCACCCACTGTCTTTGTGAGGCGGCTATTGCCATGTACAAAAGAAACACTTTGTTTCATTGCCTTTCTTTTTTATTTTCTTTCACTGAAGACTTGCAAATCTATCTCCTGGAGGTATGGGCCACAGTCAGGTCCCAGATGCAGCCTGCCAGTGAGGCCCAGCAGTAGGCTGGACTTCAGCTGTAGCAGGCCTGACACCTGGGGTTACCCCAAGATGCATCTGTGCAAAAGAAACGGCCAATGCCGGCACAGACTCCTCCTCACTTGTAGGGCAATGGGAGGCACCTGTAAATGGATCTAAACCAAAACAAAAATCAGCAGGGAATGTGCCATCCTGACTTCTTTTGAGGAGGTGTGGGGGGGCACTTTGTACAGATAACGGCACAAAAACATGACAACACAAAAATCGATTAGGAAGAAGTGCTCAAAAGCAGGAAATCTCACTAAGGGCTAGCTCCAACACCCACGTCCATAACATATCTGGCATCGGCCTTCCCGATGTCTCTTCACTCATGGTCTCCACACCTGAAGCTTCACCTATACAGTCAAGGTAACCGCAGTAGAGTATCAAACGTGCCGGACGTCATTGCAAGAACTGTGGTAAAAATAAAGCACCGTGAGCCCTCCATTTACCCTCCTCCCTGCCCGGGCCTGAGCATCTTGACTACACAGTACTTAAATCACATTTGCCCCAGGGAGGAGGACAGGGGAGAGGAAACTCCGGTGGGGGCATGCTGGATGGGGGAGGGTCTGTGAGAGGGGACTTCTGGGAGAGCAGAGGGGTTAATAGTTCAGGTGAGACAGACCTGGCACCAGCAAGATATAATAATACACTTGGCAGCCCACTCCATGTCAAAGCTTAATTCCCCCAGGGAGAGAAGGACACACCCTAATCTGTATTCAGTCCTGACATTGTCCACATCTGATATGGAACATTAGCCACTAACTCTGTCTATAGACTAGTAACCTTCAGTTTATATTACTTTATGTTAATAGAAAAAAATTACATACAGCGTCGTTTGTCATTGTTACCAGGCCTCCTTGTGGCTGATTTAAATGCATGTATTTACTCCAGAGAAGAACGCCACAGCAGAGAGAGTCTCACGTCTGTTTCGTCTTTATTGATCTTTGATCCAAGCCCCTCCAAGGTTCCCTTCTGTGTGTGTGCTTTTTTTGTTGAGCTGCTTGCTTTTCCATGCCTTGGCATCGCTCTCCATTCAGGAAGTAGCTGCTTTTTTTTCTTTTGCATCATTTTATTTTACGATGACAAAGTGACCGTGTGCAGGAGAGACGAGCAGCCACAGGAGCGCACAGACCTGCTGGGCTCCCAGCCTGCTAATCTGGATTCCGGCTTAATCACAGTACAGTATCACTACTGTTCATTTCTGCTCTCCTCTTCAGGATTCAAGAGTGGAGTCCCTAACCCTGAACAAGTGGGACAGCCGACTTCAAGTGTGCAGCAGGATAAGAGAATGGGCGCCTTGCCGAGAGTGCGGGGTGAGCTTTGCGCTGGATGTGGTGCAAACTGTAAGCTGGGCTTGTGCAGCGGCCAGACAATGCTGGTGCCCTGAGCACCACAGATGACTGGGCGGACTGCGACATCCCGCTCATCACCGCAATCTCGTTCCCGCCCTGCTGACGAGAGGCCAGAAGGCGGCGTGCGACTTTCAGAAGCATCTGCCGATGGGAAGGAGGCGTGTTCCTTTCGCTCTCGCTTCCGACACCAGACACCCACACCGGCGCTGCTCCCCCACAGCACCAAAAAGCTGCTGTCGCAGACAAGGAGCTGGAAAAAATAACTAGCAGGCAGGCTCTGACCTCTGCTCAGGTCAGCAGAGTCGCCTGGCAAGTTCAGGGGGAAGGCTGCGGGGCTCCTGGGGGGCACGGGGTCGTGGGAGCCCCTTTAGCTGCGCCCTCCACAAAAATCACCGAAAGGTAATTAACGAAGCAACGTTCCTTATCAAATCAATTCCCTCACAAAGCAATAATATGAGTCACAAGCAATTCGCAGTACTGCACTTTAAATTTAAAACCGATCTAGGTACACTGCACACATGTAAACCAGAGTTACAGGAGGAATACAACACTAAGGATTATTATTATAATATCCCCGTATCTGCTGCACCTAACGGGACATTCACCTTCACGAAACAGGAAATTTCTAAATCTGAAGGAATTCACTGAATTCACTGAAAGGGATTATTCATGCTAATTGTCTTAAATCCTGATTAAGCGTTTATTCTCCATAGCAAATGTGAAATGTGTAACCCAGCGTGTTAATTGGATTTCATTTGAAATTATTTCTTCAGCAACTTGCAGCACTGACTTGTGTCTAGCAAAGGCTTTATCAGTGACAGCTGAGGTAGTAACAGCTGCAGAGCGGCCACACTCCTCACACGCTGCGTGATGGGAGCCGCCCTGGACGAAGGCAAAGGCACCTGCCTCCAGGCACCACCCCCTCACACAGGCTCATGGAATGTCAGCCACAGAGTAAAATCAATATCACTGTCGTTGTGGAAACATGTAGTCACGGCAACTGATTCACACACTCTTTTGGTCTTTATCTCCTCCACTCTGCTTTATGTGATCCTAAAACCACTGTTTCATGTTACTCAGAAGGCAGGACACACCTCTATACACTGTCGGCTCTTAAGCTGTAGTAGTGTTCAAAGTCACGCCTGTGTTACATCTTTACTGTCACAGCAGGTGTAAATGGATCCTGTACCACCCTCACACTGCGGCCCATGTGCGTCACTGCCTGTGTCCAGGAGCAGATTAAGAGTGGGTAGGCCTTCATGGGCACAGTGCTGTCATGCTTGTCCAGGGAGGGATCATCTTAAATCAGGTCCCTACTACTGACTCCCAGTGTATGCAATATGGATATGATCACATATCAGCAGGCCGGAGAGACACCTTTGTGTTTAGGTACAACAGTGTGAGCGTGTATGACTGTAACTGATCCATGTATGTGAGAGAAGTATGTGCGTGAATTTATGCTGCGGAGCAGCTCCGTCTTTGTGCTTGTGTGTACGGGCGCATGCGTGGGCCCATGCGCGCATGACGGCTCCACGTGTGGGGGCAGAGCCGGTAAAGGCTCCAGAGCGGCAGCCAGACTCCCAGCCTCCCAGCCAAAAGGAGATTAAGCGTAATAACGCAATTTAAAAACAATAACATTTGCAAGTAAAAGGGAGCACTTAGCCGACGCGGTGTTTGGGGATGACGGGTAGATAACGAGAAGATAAAAGCGTGGCGCCGAGCGGCACGCACGGCGTGGAAGAAGCTGTTTAGATGTAAAGTCATTAACGTTCTCATCAGTCTGAAGTGTCCCAGCAGCAGCAGCTGAAAGACGCCGGCCCTCTGCCCTCGTTCCGCCTTTCCCCATTACACAAAGCTCTTTTCTCACCAGCATTCTTCTTAGTGGGAGGGGGGCCTTCTCCATTTGAGGATGGTGTAAGTCGGCTTTAGGGATATCCTCAACTGTCAGTTTACACCTGGAACAGAAGGTGAACTTGGCTCCTATCTAAACTGCATCTTCGCGACGAGGTGGGGAAGAAAGGTGGCAGGGTCTGGAAGCCTCTGTTGGTCCATGCTGCCTGCAGTCTGACCTCATCATTGGGCCGCTCACAACCTGTAGTTGGAGAGTTCCCTACTCCTTCCGACCTCAGGTTTGCCAGGGTTTGCATCCAGCACTACAACTACAGACCTTCACCCAGTCACTTCCTCAGCATCAAGTCAAAACAATACTAGAGCTGCCGTGGGCTGAGTGCCGATTCTGAGAATAAGCAATGCTGGAAAACAGGACAAGCCAAGCTGCAGCTTACTACTGTACACTGACGAAGCAGATATGCTGAGTAAGAGCGAGCAGTCCTGTGTACCCCGGGGCTTAGCGGCTGCGGTCACCCCCCGCACCCGCCCGCCACCCAGGGACCAGCGGAGGTGACGTGCGATATTGTACGATGACCCAGCTGCCGTGTGTCTTGGAAATGACTCAGAAGACTTTTTTTTCTTCACCAGAATGTGTGCGCAATTCATTCCGGGGTCCGGCCAGGAGTACCGAAACCCAGCATTCGGGGAAGTGGAAAATGTGGGTCATGTCAAACTCCTGCTTCAAAGAACATTATACATCATGAGGCTCCCTGCTAGCAGCTCCCGGAGGCAGAGATAGTGAGTGTGACCACTCACCGCATGACATCACAGCGACAGGATCCCAACAGCGCTTTATCTGCGGTTAGGCATTTAACGGTCACGCTGTAGGACCAAGGGGATGTTGCCCCCGTTTTCAGTGTCAAAGTTTACAAAGCAATAGCCTAGCATTTCAAGAACATAGCAAGGGCTTCTACACAGCCCTTATAGCTCCCTGGTGCACGTCTCTCCTTTGAGCGGCTGAGGCAGGGGGGCTGGTACCTCGCTCAGAGCTTCAGCGCAAGATGGTTAATAATTCAGCTTGAAAGTGACCAGAGAGGCTTATGGAGACACAGAAGGACGAGTATGTCAAGAACTCATCACAAGACCTCAGCGGTGCAGGGGGCATGCCTGCAAGGTCAGCAGCTGTCGGTCTGCCCACAGACCATGGGGAGGTGGGCTCGTAGCTCGCAGAGGTCTGTAATCTGGGCACATGCTTCACTTCTGCCCAAAAAGTGTTACCTAATGCTTCCATGATACCCCATGCTATCGGCCTTGTTAGAGGGTGATGGAGGTACTCAGAGGGGGGTTACATATCGTTTTTTAAAATATAAAAACTAGGAGGGACATATGTGAGCTATGAGTCACCAAACGCTTTCCACAAGTGTGACAACCACTCCATCCATCTTCCGTGCCTGCTTATCCTCTGTACACCATCTCAGTAAGCCTGAGGCCCATCCCGGCGGGCACATGGCACAAGGCAAGGGGACACCCCACATGGAATACCTGTCCCTTGCACAGCACAAAGGGCAGATGGCAGGGGACATCCTAGATGGGATTCCAGTTAATCACAGCATACACACACGCACACACATAATACATCTAAACCAAATGTCGACAGACAGAGGGAGGAAATCAGAGTAGGCGGGAGGAAACCCACACAAACATGGGGAGAAAAGCTACACATAAAGAGACAATGCGAGAATCAAAGCCACAACCCGAGAGATGTAAGGGCACAACAGCACCCACTGAGCCGGCAGTAAATCAAACAGCCTTTGATGCACTTTTGGAATGAGCCTTATTTTTGGGCGATAATTTTCCCCGATGTTACAGTGTTAACCTTCGTGTGCACTCAGTCATATTGACACGATATTGAAAAAGACAAACAGATCATTTATCATAACTATCCTTTCATTATCACATCTGATTATGGCATCAAATAATCATTCAGAAATTTTAAGCGAGTAATTACATTTGCAGTTCCGCAGCTTCAGCGGTTCCTCAGGTGAGCACGTCACCCAGAGTGGGCTGAAGGGAACCTCGCAGAATCTAGGCGCCGAATTAAGGCCGCCAGCCACTCCTTACGCCCGTGGCTCGTTCCCTTAGGGCTAAACCATCGCCCTAACTCCACGCGGAAACCTGGCCTTTCACAAGCCACACAACGTGCTCATGGAACATAGAGGGACTTCCGAAGTGGATCCAGTTGACCAGGAGAGAAGTGTACGGAGA
Source organism: Mormyrus iriodes (assembly GCA_011763525.2). Classification (NCBI taxonomy): domain Eukaryota; kingdom Metazoa; phylum Chordata; class Actinopteri; order Osteoglossiformes; family Mormyridae; genus Mormyrus; species Mormyrus iriodes. The sequence continues at coordinate 1,817,053 of JAAGVU020000008.1, read as the reverse complement.
GAGAGAGGTGGGGCTTACGTTACACTTGAAGGGTCCCAGCCAACAAACCAACCCTGGGATCCTTTACGCGCTTGCAATGTATCCAGTGACAAGCCGTAAGCATAATCAGAGGAGGAAAGCTGAATAAAAGCAGGAACAAACAAAGCTAGATCCAGGCAGGTCACTGGGCCGAAGGTCAGGCCCTGCAGTGATCTTTACAGACCTGCTGTAGCAGTGGATTTTTAATTCGGAGCTGTGACAGCTGGACACTTTTAGCAGTTTTCACATATTGGCTAACTGGGTCAAAGCAGGAGCTTTCAGTTTACACAGATAGTGGTAGCAGAACTAGATTTTACCAGTAACCGAGTATAACAAAAACTGAGTTCAGGCGCTTAAACTTAGGCGAGAGCTGCTCAGTTTCAAAGAAGAATGCTGCTTATTTTTTATTATTATTTTTCAAGGTTGCTGAAGGAGTTTCTGAGGCTGATGTGGAGGAGCAAAGAGCAGAGTTTGAGGCCAAATCAGAGGGCATTGAGAAGTAGCACAAAACCTCTGAATAATCACTAACTTATGCAAACAGTTCTCGTTTTAAAAAAGTGGCCCATCCATCCATCCATCCATCCATGTACCCACTTGTCCTATTCAGGGCTGCGGGGGTCTGGAGCTTCAGGCATAAGGCAGGGAACAACCCAGGATGGGGCGCCAACCCATCGCAGGGCACATTCACAAACCATTCACTCACACATATACACCTACGGGCAATTTGGTAACTCCAATCAACTTCAGCATGTTTTTGGACCGGAGTACCCGGAGGAAACCCCCCAACGACACAGGGAGAACATGCAAACTCCACACACATGGAGCCATGGCGGAGACTTGAACCCTGGAAAAAGTGACATGCAGTACAATTCAGATGAAAAGAAACTCAAGCTATATAACAACAGATAAATAAAAACAGAATGGCTTTTATGTAGAAAGCGTTTTAAAAATTAAAGTCAGCCAGCTCTTCAAACGCCATGTCAAAAGCAAGCAGACGAGACTGTTAAAATTATATCGTAAAGCTGCCGTGAGACGCAGGAATGTGCAGCCGATGCCAGGGCGGTAAAAGCGGAGACTGGCACACATGTCTGACGTGGGGGACCCAAAGACGCCCTGGGGGGACTCTCCATCCCCGAACTTCTCAAATGAATGCGCTCCAGCTAGTAGGTCCAGCTGCTCTCACAGCCAAAACCCGACAGATAAATAAAACTTGACAGAGATGAGGAAGAAAAGAGACAAGAAAAAAGCTTTTATTGATACTGACACTTCCCTTTCTGTCCTGGAGCTCCTCCTACCCAGCTGACTCTACGAAAGCCCAATTATTTCACAGGTGGCGCCGCTGAACTGCCTTATGTTAGCCTTAGTGTGAGCTAACGAACGTCGCTATGAAGGCAGCGGCCATTAAGTGCCAGGAGCGGGCGGCTTGCGGGAGCATCCTTCCCCAAGATGCTGGGAAGAGGGTGCTGACAATAGCGGGGACAGTCTCGATGCAAGACCAGGAGCAGGCAAACTGTGCTGCAGAGTCACCGAGGTGACACCAGAGGACACCGGGACATTAGGACCCAGGGGAGCACAGCGGCTAAAGCACAAGACTAAGGCCCTTATATACTGTACTAGGGTACAGAACTGCATCATCAAATATCCTTAAAGCAGGAAAATTGCAAGCTTTGCACATTACTTTACATAAAAACGGCTACTAAGGAGCTATGTTATGCAATAGCAGAGGCACCACAGGGACAGTAAATTACCACGCTGCACCTTTTAAACGCTCCTGTCGAAAGGCTCCCAGCACAGTCCCGGTGGGCTGCCCTAGTGAAGAACTCTTCAGAGTGCAGCTCCGTCCCGCCCAAGTGTCCCAGATTCATGCCCCTCCTCAAGACTTGCGTGATACGTGCGGGGTCATGGGAGCGATCCGGTTCCCGAACAATAGAAAACGAGTGTGCACATTACTTCTGGGATTTTTAAGACATACTTCTCTGGTGGGGGTTGCGGGGGGTCGACATCAGGCATTCTTCCTTTTCGGCCCGTAGTGTGTAAAACAACATGACAGTTTCCTGTAAACACAAACACCCTTTCAACAGACGGCAACAGCGGTGCTCAGAATGACTCAATGTCACTGAAATACTCGCTCTTCCAAAGAGCATCACGCACAGCCGTGTCACAGCACAAAAGCGAGTCAATAAAATTAAACACATTCATAAAACCCAGGTTAAATACAAACAGCAAGCAAGCTGGGTTCCACTCCCCGGAGCCAGCAAAAAGCCAGCTGGTTAAAGTTTCCCAGGTCATTCTGCATTTATGTGTGGAATATGTCAGGAAAAAAAGAACACAAATTTCAGGAGAGTATATCACCTAGACCTTTGCAAAGAAATGATCTCGGCTCTACAATGGCAGGAAATACTGAGTGCTGCAGTCACTAAAATCTAACTTTTTCAATTTTCACATGCATGATAATATTATAATGAATGATGACATGTCAGAATATGCATTATCTGCTCCTGAAGGCATAAGTAACCAGCAATAAGTCATTCGACAGGCTGACTTTAGGATGGCAGCGGCTTTTTGGAGGCCTGGCCGAGGACAGTCACACACATGCTGAGATATGGGCACCAGCCACAGACCAGCCTGCTGGGAAAGCTGTCTGCACCTGGTTGTTGGCGGGGGTGTGGGGGGGGGGGGGGGATTGCGGGACCCGGCTGGGTAGGAGGCCCCGCAATCAACATAAGTGCCCTTCGCCCGG
>JAAGVU020000008.1:1798694-1812152 GCA_011763525.2 Mormyrus iriodes | reverse complement strand
AGGGGAGGGGCGCCGTTTCGGGGGGAGCAAGGGGGGGGGCCGGTTGGGGTCCCACGGGCCCCGGGCCAGCCCCCCCCCCCGCCCCGGGAGTTGAACCACCCCCCCCCCCCCCCCCCCAAGCACACACACACCTCTCAGAAACAGGGTTTGCACTTTATTAAAAATAAACAGAACGCTACCAAGAGCGGCTTTTACCAAATGGAAGCGTTCTGACAAGAAACGTTCATATTTCATTTGAAATGTATGAAGTGCCGCCGGCTGGTGTCCCCGGAGCGGAGCCCGCGGTAAATGGAAAGAGCAGCCAGTCCAGATTAATATTATTTCTGCCGGTGTTGGGAGAGCGGCTCTTTAAAGGGAAGGCCGCCTGCTTCATCTGTCTTCTGCCTCTGCGGGACCTGGAAGGGATCGGGCCTCTGCTTCGAGGGCCGGGCTGGAAATAATCCGAGGGGCTTATTCATTTATGTAAAGGAGAGACTCCTATCACGTCGTATGAGCAAGGGGGCGGAAGGAAGCAGGCACAGGGACGGAAACAGACTCTCAAAGACGCGTGTTCTAATAGAGATCAGGTGCCAGCATCAGTAGCTCTGTGTTAAAGGTGCGGGATGACTGACCAGTCATGTGACCCGCGGTTCAGAATATAGATTGAACCTCCATAAGCACACATACCTCCTCAATGGGCAGAACAAGCAGCATTTCAGAACTGGGAAAGCCGGAGAATAAGGTCAATGTGGGATGACAGAGGCTCCGTGTGAGGGACAGACGAAGCACAGATAGGACGAAAGGTGTTTTTAGGATAAAGACAGCCCTCCCCCAAGGCTGGCAAAAAAAACATGTCATGCTGAATTACCAGGAGGGTATTTAGTGATTCACACAACATGTGCCTCAGCAAACTTTGTTATACTCCAGCATTGGGGCAGGCGAGATGGAGTCACATGTTCAGAAGCCTGTCCCTTGTAAACATCTCTCTCATAATTACACCCAAGTGAGGTCACAGCAAATATGGCTGCCGTTGGCTCTAAGGTGAAGGAATTCACTGAATTCCTGAGATTTTGTGAGTGCTGTACTGCACACACCTCAATCAGCATCATCATTGATAAGTTGATGATCTGTATTAGAAATATTTTGTACTGTAGGTGTTCAGCACCATTACGATCCAAAATAAATTAGACACATTACAGACCCCTGGACATTAACAGGTAAACACTTAACATTTACAGAGAATCTCACCAAAATGCTCTCATTTCACAAGCTATAATAATGAACTTGCCCGGAGAATGCTTACTGAATTAAGGCATGTGACAAATTGAATGTAAAACTCGACCCACTCAGGCCATTTCCAGTCAGAATACTGTCATCGTATAGATGCTTGGTTTTTTTTTTTTGGTAATAAGGTTCATGACAAACTGAAGACCAGAAAGCAGGAGAGGGTGGTGGACACTTTCAAAATGTAAAAAAAAACTATTCAAATGCAGCATTCCTCTGTGATCAAAACAAAGTCAATATCATTTCTGCATAAATTTTACCTCTAATTGATTAAATAATATTTTCATGCTTTCAATTATTTTGTACTCAATTTGGTACATGGTTAAAAAAAGCAAAGAGGAATAAAACTTAAAAACAAAAGGCCAGATAATATAGGAGTGACTTATAGAACAGAATGAAAAATGCAATTTTAAGGACAACAACATAACAGAAATTCAACGAGACATAAGACTGCTGGATTTGAGCCATTTCAGCTCTAACAATTTAACACAATTTGTGTTCTCTTCTCCAATTCCGTAAACGGCACATGGGGCGGGGGGGAGGGGATTAAGGGGGGTGCCGCAGCTATTTTAATAGAAAAACAGTAAATCAATTCAAACTGTTCCTGTATCACTCTGAATGTGCCAGGAACTGAATGCAGCAGGAGGATGGTGTGCCAATTCATTTAAATAAAAGAGGACTTAGCTGAGGGGAGTATAAATGATGAGATGTTTTAAACTGATTTATGCCTTGTAGTAATAAAAAGAGCGTTTCTGGTCTCGCCTGTTTAATATGCGAATATGCAGAGCATCTAGCTCCTGACAGGGTGTCATTAATAAAAGCTTGTAACTGAGCATAGATACCAATATTTCATCTTTATGAAAATACATGATGATGGTTTTACACTGCATAATTTTTCCAGGTTGTGCCGACGGGCCGCTACGGTAGTGATGCAGACACGGGTGCATGGGATCAGCCCAAGGAACACAGAGCAGAGCGCCGGCTGGCTCAGTAACAGCCAGGCTGTTTACCCCCCGTACACAGGCACTAAACCACGCCCTAATTAACGCTGCTGCAGGATAAATAGCAGCTCAGAAACCTCTCATTTTGTGATTCGGGTGATTGGGTTGGAGGAGGCGTGTAAAGGTTTCATGATGACAGTGATACCACACACCGATGTACACACATGTACTCTTGTACACCCCCACTCCTAAATCACAGAAGGGGTCATCACGCTCTGGACGGGGCTCTTCCTACTGGCAGGCCCTGCTATATCCACAGTACGATCCGCGTTCCCACTCCTCATGAAGGATGCGGAGGCTGCTGTCATTTGCACGGCACTCATTTCAGCAGTGCTGCTAAGTGGTTAAGAAATTGGTTACCCACTTACCCCTGCCACCACGGGGTATTACAGCCAATTACACCGCCATATGGCCCACCCCCTTGCAATGCCTTTAATCTAATGGAGACGATTCACATTATGGACAGAAGATGCACTGCAGTGTTAAGTACACAGTCAGGCGATGACCCTGGTGCCCATGTGTGTGTGCACGTGACTCCACATCATCCCGAGGCCCATACAGCCAGTGATCACCGCTCAAACTCTTACCAGTGTCTGTTCCCACAGCTCACGCAGTGCGAGAAGCACAGGTTTAATGTACCTTATTTTTTTTCTCCGTGTTTTAAATTCTGCTGAAGGACTTCAGAGCTAGGTGGTAAGACATGCCCAGCACTCTATTTACATTCACGCCACAAAGATGCACAGTTACAAATGAGATCCCATTCTTCTGGAAGTGTCCTCCTTATCACTACAGTGGCCTTATGGTGCCACACAGCATCATTCCCTCTCTTAGCTACAAGAGGCCAGATGCCTGATTGGTCTCTCATTCGACTGAAGTCCATCAGGGACTGGCTCCAAGATCTTTGTGTGTTTCATCCTCAAGGGTGACCGGGCCACAGATACACTAACCTTGAGTCTGCAGACCAACCCTGCGGTCTGAAGAAGAGCTGCCCACCCACGCTAAGAGTACAGTGATTTATTTTGTTCGAGGACTCTTACAAATAAGAATATTACAAAAATCCACAGCACAGCCGGGGAGGATTGGGCCCAGGCCCAGGACGGTACCGCACTGGGAGGACACGACAGGCATGCAGCACTGTTTAAAACTAGAGAACTGGGGCAGTGCTTGATACCGCAATAACAGAAATAATTAGGGGAAGGAAAGAGGCACATGCAAAAGCCCATATACAAAAAGCATTAATTAATCTTTTGGCCAGCAGGGTCAGGCAAACTACTTGCCTATGCTAGGTCCTTGGCCTGATGCAATGCCACGTAGGAAAGGGAAGAGGGGGGGGGGGGGGTAGAAAATAATGTGAGAAAGGCACCAGATCAGTCCTGGCCCCCAAGGTTTCCTCAGACGTGACGATGGAGGCTGCAGCGATTCTACAGTCTGTTTAATGTTAGTTTATGAGATTACATAAAGGCTGTTAAACTAAGGAGGAGGATAAACTTTTACACTCTATTAGACTGACAATGGAGCCATAAAAGGTCTGAGTACCACCGGGCCCCCTGTAGAACTCCAGCCCACCTGAACATTTCCTCACCCAGACCCATTCAGGTTCTAACTGCGATGGAGTAACTAGACCACAAATTAACAAGGAGAAAGTCTTAATTTTCTAGTGATTATATGATCCTAAACATGAGCTAAATGAAGAAAGCACAGCCGTGGGCTAGATGGGGCCAGTTATGGCTACCAGTGGTGCGTATGTGCCAATTTGGCCCGGTGGGAGTGACTGGTGCCAGCTGACTCCCACTAACCTCCGTTGTTTCCTCGAGACGGGCACCTCCTGGTGAGCGCAGCGGCTGCGGTCTTAAGGGGGGCATCCATGGAGACAGGAGTAGAGGCGATCCTGCCAGCAGAAGGCGACCTCTCAGCCTGACTGTGGTAAACGGAGAGCAATGGAGCTGGTAGCTCGCAGCTACGCTCATTAAGAATGGGAAAGTGCGCCGCACTGCACACGCTCACTGGCACCGCATAATGCGGGCCCCACGCACACTCACCAAAGGCCGGTTCACATCAGCGCGAGCCTACATACAAGCCGGTGTCAGGTTGCAGGGTACTGGGGCAGTTGCGCTTTTCTCCCTGGTGCCGGGGGAATGGGGAGGCAGCCCTTGTCAAAACAAATGAGCCTTCTATTTGGCCTCAATTGGAGGAGACTGTGAGAGAAGCCGTCGGCTGGTGTGGGAGGGGGGGCGCCCCCGGTGACCGGCCCCGGTGGCTAACCGCAGTGAGACACAAAAACGGCCCCTAGGCCTAGACGGTGGGATGCCGCCTCCAGGGCCGTGGCATGGGTGCTCGACCTCATGGTGACGTCACCTCGGCCAGGCACGGTGCCGTGAAAAGCAAAGAAATTCCTCGGACTGGCTCTCAGCCACAGCTGGAAGAGCAGAGTGGCTGTCGAGCGTCGAGAGAAGAAACGGGCCGGCCTGTGAAAATGCCCTGACGCCCAGAGTCTGCACCAATAACAAGAACTGTGCTCCCGCTACAGGTGCCATCAAACTCAATCAGTGGCTCCCCTTAAAAAAGAGCGATCATCTTTAGTGACAGACAAGGTTTTGGATTATGATACACAAAAACAGATAAGATATGGATTATGATACACGCCCTTTATCACGCGTCCTGTTCTAACCTTTTATGATCCAGGTGTACCAGAAAGGCAAGGACCTCTGACACCGATGGCATGCATCAGGGTAGAAACAAGAAGGCCGGTATGTGAGAACAGCTTCACACCAGCTAGTGTGTGCTGTTCAGTGCCAGAGGAAGTGAACGAAAGTCAGGAGGGAAGCATCCTTTTTAGGGACAGTTAAGGCTATTGAACTATAGGGCCCCACACAAAATCTCTGTAGCATTCAGTCTATCACAGTTTAGGCTGTTCTAATGTCTAAGGTTTTAGACATTAGCATCTGGATTGCTTTGCTCTGCACAACATGCGTTACCATATTGACTGCATTAACTAACTCTTTGGATTTATTAAAATGGATATGGAGTTGTTCTGTGTATGGTGACTTGATTTACTGGTGATTAAAATGAACTTCTGCATGGCATACAGCACCCCCTGGTGTCTGACACTGTACCCAAGTTTTGATAAACACTGAAGCAATAACCAAAGCAGTGATTTCAAAGGTTTCATCCATAGCTGAAATAGGATAACAAAGCATATGCATGCTTAAGGCAATAAAAACAACTCAGGTGACTGTGGACAAAGGTAGGGGTATTTGAATCCACAACAACGGCCTATTTGGAGAGATCAGCCAGGGTAGTGCTAGTCAAAACCTGAAATGGCAAAACAGAGCAGAAGAGAACACAGTGGGCAGCAAGTGCCTCATGTCCTACACCAGAAGAACGAAGTGCAGGGACTAATCAAGACAGAGTGAGCGAGTTACAGACAGAAAGGGGCGGGTACTGCAGGCGACTGCTGGAGATGGATGGTGCCCCTGAGAGCCCAGGCCTAAGGGGAGATCCTCTCCACCAAAACGTATCCAGCCCAAAAACCCTCAAGGTATAAAGTATTTTCAGGTACCAATAAAAGGAGCACCATGGAGCTTCTGAGAACCATATGGAGGAAGAGAGAAAGCCACATGGAAGCAGAAGGAACCAATGTGCATGGGACACGCTGCAGCTCTTCCTGCGAGCGTTAAAACCATTAAAACGCTCCAGCCAATGATTTATTCCAATGTTTCTTGTTCTTGGAGGGCAGGAGGGCGATTGTTCACGTTGCCTGGAGGGGAAAGTGGTGGGGGTCACTATTTATTTCATTTTATGGTTTTCCTTCGCTGTTAACTGATTTAATAACGTTTTACCACTTCAAAAGCAGTCCCCCCTCCTCTTTTTTTCTCTTTTTAGAAAGACCGGGGGGGGGGGGGGGGCTGAATGAAGAGCTAGCTTCATAACGCGACTTGGCTTTGAAAGGATTGTAGCGGGAGCTGGAGGCCTTAATGGGGCCTGTCGTACTGCTGATTAAACATTGTCTTTGTTCTGTGGGCCGCCTGTGGGCCGGAGCAGGATCTAGAACTGAATAAAAGCCTTTGTGTCCGCAGAGGCAGCGAAAGTTCTGATGGGTCGCAGTGCGAGCTTCGCCTCTGCCACATTGTTGGGGCTTTGCTTTCATTCTGATCGCATTCTATCAGCATGAGTAGCCATGCGACACTGAGCTCCCAATTATCTAATTAGAGGGTCAGGCAGCGGGGGCCCTTTCCAGGCTTGGGGGTGGTGGTTCTGTGAAACCCGAGCAGTTGACATCAGGCTCTAAAAACCTAGGGCCCAACTCCCTACTCTAGCCCCTGATGGCCACCTAAAAACAATGAAAAGGCTTCAGCCCAGATGTGAGGATGACAAGAAATCGATGGCAAATTTATCATTCTATTCTACATTCATGTACAAGGAGTGACTTGAATAAAATCCAAGTTGAAAACTAAGGTGTGCCTTCAGGCAGAAGCTAGAGAAGTTAGATCAAACCCAATGTCTAAGGTAGAGAAGCTATACATAACTCAATTTCCAGTACATTCCTGTACCTGGAGTTTGACCATCTCTCCAAAACCTGAGAGGTGGAGTACTGTGGTTAAGGAACCACACTACAGTGTTGTTCTGCTCTTAGACACAGCAAAACTATCGAGTTTCCCTTGAGCAAATATACAAAAGCAGCTAAACAACATTATGTGACTTAAGGGCCCATCCTCCACTTTAACAGATGGGTGCCGCTGCTGTGGTATTGCAGCCTTGAAGCACCATTCCACTGAAACCCCTTTTCAGAAGATTCAGAGAAAACGCATCCAAGTTTCCATGCACCAACTACCTTTGGCTTTATTGAACCAGCCTGTCTCTATTGGCATGCCTTTAGGTCCTTGGGCTGCCACCTCCACCTGCCACTCCTAGCGGAGTGCTGTTTCCACTCACTGCACTGACTCCATGCTTTCAAGCACAGTTGGAAACGCAGCCCCAGTATGGATCTTTTCTGTACGGATGGATTATCGCCACCCTATTTTGCTAAACGGGTTATTTCCATAAACCTCTAGGACCAATCATGTACACTTAACAGATGGGCCTAACCGTTCACATTGGCATGTATATAGTCTGATGAATGTAGCCAGAACATAGAAAACGTCAGTTCTTTCATTAAGAAAACCTTCCCCAAGTCTTCCGTATTGAACCAGGCCTTTGGCCATTAGTCTGATGCATGGCATAGTCAATTTCAGTTACGCTTTAATAAGTGAATATTTATCTTAAGCTATCTCAGAAAAGGAAGCCGAAAACGCCAAATCATTTTTATCTGCAGAGGCTCGCCTTTCATTTTTTTTTCCTCCTGCTTCGCTCTTACTGTTAATCTTCTTTGTCAGGAAATATCTATGACTGAGACTTTAAATGATTTATCTACATCATCACAAGCAATACGATTCTCCGGCAAGAAGCTGGAGGCCTCAAACTTAATGCACTGCGGAAATAATCTACTCTGTTCCTCCTCAAAGACATTTTTCAGCACCTTTTGGAAACCTCGTTTTTTTGTTCGGTGAACTAAGCACGCCGGCTAATATTAACGAGCATGCCTGGTGTCTTGGGCGTCCATATGACTTTCGGTGGTGTGATTTCTGAAACTCCGGTTGTGTGAGAAATGTCAATCCACACCCACGAGAATATGTGAGGATCTGCTGCTGTCAGGAGAATACCTGACAAGATGACCCCCTCATTCGAAGCAACGTAGCAGCTGTGTTTCCGAAAAAGCCCAGGATCTGCCCTTTGTCTCACTACAGCACAGTCACTTTGCTGACTTTCCTGCATGTGGATGCTCTCGGACGGAAGGTGAGTCAAAAGCAGAGCGAGATCCAGGCCGCCACAAGACACATGGAGGATGGCGAGGGCCGCGTGAGAAAGTGAAACTGGTTATAAAATGAGCCTGTGAAGATGTCTCAAAATGGCGAGGAAATGTGCATCCTCTCTGACTGCAACGTACTGCCTCGGATCATATTACGCTCTTTAAAAATGGTCATGGAAACATACAGGCAGCTGAAAATACAGGATGAGGAGGAGATAAGTCACTTGAAACTGCAGCTCCCTGCACCCCCCATCCTCTGGTGGGTCGTGACACCCACGTCAGTGCCGGAACTCGCAGGGAACTCGCACGGCTGTGCCGTGAAGCCAGGCCGTTCCGGCACCTGACAGGAGCAGATGAAAGCCCATGCTGCACTGGAGCCAATGCCATGTTAGGCAGATGAAGTCATACAGGAAATCAATGCCCCATCAAAGGGGGGTGTCCTGCCCCAGGGTGGGGATATGCAGTGTTATTAATGAACACAGTCACAGAAAGCACTTCTTAATGGGGCTTGCGTTTAAGATGTCCCCTGTTTTTAGGCAAGGTGTGGAGTAAGAATGTGTTTCCAAAGGCAGAAGATGAGATGAAACATTATGAAGGACATCTGAAATCAGAGAGAGCTGTTTGAAGGTAAGGAAAGTTGAGCAAAGACATCTGAGGAAACACTCGCTCAGATGAGAAATTAGGCGAATGCTGCCATTAGTACGGGGCCACTTAAGAGGCCTGTAAGGAAACGCACACGTTCTACCGGTGGAACAGAGCATAGCGTCCCGATCTGCTATTAGGGAATGACTGGCAATCAGTCATCCAGATGTAAGTGGCTCAGTCAATCAATACAAACAGGCAAACCTGAAGTTCAAGGGTAAATCCACAATGTCCTGACATGGACCCAGCTAGCACCAGCATTCATAGGCACCCATCCTTCTGAGCCAGCACCCGGACACACTTCAACAGCCACCCAGGCACAGTAACACTTCCTGATAGAGAGCAACATTCACATCACAAAATAACCCAGAACATGCTCAGGTCATATTCTACTTCACACAGGCTTAGAGGAAAAAAACAGAATGTGGACAACAGGAGCACCCAGAACTTACGTGGCAGTGTCCATCTTCAACAGCAGCATGAACCCCAGGGCCACCAGGGCCACCACATCATCGGAGGAGATGAAGGGAATGTCAACAAACATGGATCACATGGAGAAAACCACTGCATGACGGATAAAACATATTAAATAGCAACTTTTAAATCCATACATTTTTGGGCTCTGCACCAAAATTTTTTTTTTTTAAAAATCAAAGAAACAATGGAAGAAGAGAAAGGGGAAAGAGAAAGCCAGCAAGAAACTGGAGGAGCTCCCAGTAATTCACCCAGCTCGCTAGATTATTACGCATAAGCCAACCATTGAAAGAGGGCCCATATTTCTACTTCTCGCAAATGCAAACTGATAAAATATACACTTAGTCTTAATGAAAACTACTCAAACTCATGAAGAGGAATAATTTAGACTCCCAGTTAATTTGAGTATTGAACCAAAATCTCACGGCTCGTTCACACCGCGATGCGGAAAAGAGAAATTAATTTCAGTGACCAAGTGGAATAGAGCACAGCTCTGTCAGGCAATTAGTCATCCGGCTTTAAGCGACTCACTGCCTATCGCTATGGTAATCCATACTGGGGCCACCGGCCTCCTGCCCAAGTCAAACGCGCCGTTGCAGCATTCCACCTCGTGGCCCCCACCCAAGCTCGGCCTGGCCTGGCCCAGTCTGATGCAGCCCCCTTCTGCTGTTTGGAAGGAATACTAATCGCTCCTCGATTAAATGGCACCGAGAATCATGGGTGAAAATAAGCAGGATGAAACAAAAACAGACATGTGGCAGGCATAATAATATCCCCCAGACTTGGTCAGGCTTCCTGAAAATGCACTGACCACCATGGAGGGCGCTGGATGGCTTTTCCTTGTTTGTCCTTTTCTGACTCATGAAGAGCGGTTGTTGCTCATATCACTCATTGGGGCCATAGAGGATACTACAGCAAAAAGGGCACGTGTTCCCTAGGGATGTGGACAATCAGACAGAAGTACAGCCCACCCCAACCATCAGGACAGAAACAGCTCACATTACAGTCAAAGCCTTCTCAATCGAAAGGCTGGACACAGGCCACAGGATCGCTATACAAGGGAATGACAGAGCAGAGGCAAGACAAACCTTATGTCCTCAACGTACAGGTCAGTCCTCTGACAAGGAGGCTGCAGGAGGCTGGAGGGAGCAGTTTGCTGCGAGTTGGGAACACTAGGAAAAACTCGGCAAACTGAAAGCAGGGCTTTGGACGGATCAAACTTGATTTTACATCCACTGCTTTTAGTTGATATTGAGGGAACAGTGATTATGTTCTGATGATGAAATCAGTTTTTACTTTCAGGGAAAGAGAAGGAATCCCAGTTGGGCAGAGAGTGGTGAGTTTCAGCACCTCTCGGTGACCCGGATGAACACTGCCCGGAGAACTCGTTAAAGCAAGAGCATGCAGTAACTTTTAGGTTCAGTCCATGCCATTCCAGCTATTAATCAACAGGAAGATTGTTACATAAGTAATTTAGCTGAGAGTATCTGAAGAGAAATTTCCAGAGTGTGTGGCCCCTTGCTGCTGCTTAAACAGAAGGGCTGCGACTTGTGACTACAGCAAAATATGTTTATGGAGTCTGCAACTTGCGTAACATGTGATGCTTCCATTCAGCCTGAATACCAACAAGGGGTTGAAATATAAGCGGTTTGCAATTTCATTAATAAAGTAAAGGGAGCACGGGCATGTTCATATTTATGAGTCTACTTAATTACTTGAGTTTTCTTCAAGATTAAAATCAGGATCAGAGAGCACCTGTGCTGCACTACACCAAAATCTGATTTTTAAAAAAATGGACACTTCCGTTACCTTTACTTTTGTGATCCTTCAACTAAACTTAAAAATCCCAAGAATTCATTTCCATTCATGCTGCGGGTAGGGGGCTTGCTGTGAGTAAGTAAATCATGTCAGGAGAGAAGGAGTTGAGAGCAGACGCCCTGTGGTGATTGGAAGAGCCGTTCCAGGAGAGCACTGCAGGGAAGCCCTCAGAACCTGCTAATGGAGTGGGGGAGGCAAAGGTCTGTAGCTGGGACAGCTGAGCAAACTCAGGCAACATCACGCCGATTCAGCCTAACTCAGGCCTGTATAACAGATGACTACAGCACTCATATGTGAGGCAATAGTCAACTAAGGCTAATCTAGCCTAGCCTAGTACAGACCCGTATAACAAGAGGACTATCGGACTGTCTGTGAGACATTAGCAATCTCAGGCCCATATAACAAGAAGAACACAGCAGAATACGTGTATGTGAGATATTAGCTAACTCAAGCAAATTTAGCCTAGCACAGACCCGTATAATAAGAGGCCTACAGCACTGTCTGTGAGGCATTAGCTAACTCAGGCCCGTATAACAAGAGGACTATAGCATTGTATGTGAGACATTAGAGCTAACTCACGCATGAGTGACAGGACTACAACAGCACTGAACATAACAGTGATGAGCCAGCTCAAGAAAACGAAGGATACTGTGGTCTGCCTGGCAGAAGGAAAGCACTGTACAAGAGAGATGAGGTATCCAAGGCTAGAGCTGGCATTTGGCTGACCCTTCGAAAACAATGGCTTCACCATCTCAACCCTTTCAGCTTCTCCTGAGAGATGGGTACCATTCAACAATCATTTGGATTCTTACAAAGACAAATAGTGTTTTGGTCCTTTCCAGGCCCCCAGGGAGGGGCAATTTTACTACTTTTGGCAGAAAACCAAGCAGGACAAAGCGCTTTCTCGAATTCTCCTCCCACGCCGCTGCCGGGATCGAACAATCATAGTCAAAAACAAAATAACAGGAGCACAACTAACAGAAAGTGTGACAGGCCTGGATGGGCATAGGGAGAGGCTCCCGTTCCTGAGATATTTCATGGAGTGGCATGACAAGACAGCGACCAGGCTTTTTTGGTCGGCATCAACCTGGCTAAGTTTCTCAGTGCGGCACAAAGGCTAAAAAATAGGAGAAAAAAAACAAGTAAACAAATAATATGACACTGTGGTATAGTGCAGACAGCATGTGAGGCAGGCCAGATACCCATCAACCCAACCCAGAGAGAAGAGACGTCAACCAGAGTGCATTTTGAATGGTGTCCACAGCATGGAACCCATTGCAGGAAATGGCTCCTACAGAGGAAGAGCACTAAACAACCTCATCAGCCAAAATAAGCATCCACATGTGGTCAAACTCTGCTGTGGAATGAGCATGGATCATTTATACACTATGAATCGCATGGAAAAATGCTTTTTCTGTCCATGGGAGGAAAATAACTAACTGTTTAAGCCAACAACTTTCACAACGCAATTTTCACAAAGACTGTTGACTCAAGAGATTAAAATCATGCTAAACCTCTAATCTATAAACAAGTTCCTTAACAAACTGACGGGTAATATTAACATGACTTTTAAAGGGTTGAAATAATGCCTTTCATTTAGTGTAAAAAAACAGCTGTAAAGAATGCAATAAAAACATATATATAATACATATATATAAAATTTTTGCCTTTAATTGCTTTTTAAAATACTAAAATTAAAGCATCATTAAGTTAGGAAAGAAATAAGCCTAAAAAAAACAGATTTATATATGAAGACTCCGGATCATTAATAACTGCTGTGAGACACTTCTTGTGGACATCTAGAGCGGTAAAACTATGCAAGGATCATGGAGCTGAACACTATACACAGCAAGGTCAGCAGGTGTAGCATTGGAAACATAACACAAGGTGAAACAGCTGCAGGTGAAGGACAGCCATGGACATTCAAAGGGGTGTTTCCGCACTCCACTCAGCAACACACACACCTGCAGTATGCGCATGCCGAACAGCGCCATCATTTGTAATACCGCTCCACCTGACGATGTGAAAGGATGAGGGCACGGGTCTATACATCTTCTCCCGCTGCCTGCATTCTGTGTCGCAACTGCTTTTGTGCGCTAGTGTGTAGCGCAAGCAATGAAATGTGCAGGATTATGTTGCCTTTAAACCATTCAACATCGGAACCAGAAGGAGGTGGGAGCTTTGCCTCACGGTTCCCCTGACAACGAGGCCGGCTCCACAGGGGTTCTCTGTGTCACCGAAATTAGGAGACAGTGAAGTCACTGCATGGGGTGGGGCTGACATTTAACACAGTGATTCCACCTCTGCTTAACTGTTTCAGATGGGCTGGGAAGTGTAAGTGTGTGTGTGTGTGTGTGTGTGTGTGTGTGTGTGTGTGTGTGTGTGTGTGTGTGTGTGTGTGTGTGGAGGGGGGGG
>JAAGVU020000008.1:1770478-1791257 GCA_011763525.2 Mormyrus iriodes | reverse complement strand
GGGACTGATTTAGAATAGCAAGTATCGAGGCTTGGATGGATGGATGGATGGATGGGGGGGGGGGGGGCCCAGTGACAGAGGGGTGGCTGTGGGGGAGTTTCATCCTGTCTTGTCATTGATTAGAAAAGGGTCTTTAATTCCATTTCACCCCATGTTGTGATTAATTTGCATTCTTTGTCAGGAGTTAATGGAGTTTTTTACGGTTCGCTCTGAAAATCTTTGAAGACACCAGGCTCGGCCATGATGTGCAGGCAGCCTCCAGCGCGGCGCCCTCTGATTGGATGCCACTTTTCTGCTCCCTGCCTGTTTTAAGTTCCCTCTGTCAGGTTTCGCTCTCTGTCTCCCATTAGGAGTTACCGAGGGCTCTGCAACATATTTGATCAAAATTAAGTGACATCATTACCCGTATGCCCTTTGAAGATGCAGGCATGTGGAAATACACTCGCAAAAATGTTACATGTTTCATATAAACCAGTGATTTTATTTCAGGATTTTTGTTTTCAGTTGACAGATAATTGTTTCATTTATAGCTTTTTTTCATGCTTTTCTGTTTGTGTAATTTTATATATAAAATATTCTTTTAAAATTCTTATTTAATTTATTGAAAGAAATTCTAAAATAACATTATATTATATTGTATTATATCATATCATACCATAATACTGGCTGCTTCGCCACTATTAATTTGCACAGAGTGGCAATGCAGTGGCGTAGGGTAGTATAATCCCCACTGATTAATCCCCGATTTTATTAGCCCTGTGCGGGGGCCTGGCGTGTGCTGCCCCAGCGGGCAGGGGGCAGCGGAGGGTCACTGTCCTCATCAGGGGGACGTTGAGCTGTGGAGGCAGGATGTCACTTTACATTTGAGTTGTGACGAAACACCACTGAGCTTGTTGCTCCCAGCTGGGGCAAAAGCACTAAAAAGCAGATTTAAAACCTCCAGTGGCAGCGTTTCTTATGCACGTAATCATTTCTTATGTGCTGATGTTCTGGACTTTTGAAGGCTTTCGAATGAGACTCATTCACTGGTGAGGGCTGCTCTGTGACCAACGGATGTCCATTAATCACTGAACAGACACTGATGTTGTGCCCAAGAAGAGGACTCTTTAAGTTCAAAGGGAGAGCGGTTTGGAAGCGGGGCTGGGCTGGGAATGGGGCTGAGACCTTATTCTGGACCTAAACCCACGATGTGACTGATGATGGTAGACTGTGGTGGTGAGGGGCAACGTGAAGGATTGTTTGGGGGGGGGGGGTTTAGAGAAGTGTCTTTTCCCAAGATCATGGGCTGCATGTATGTGCTCAGGACAGTGATGGCCAGGTCAAAGAATCATAAATACATGAAAAATTGCATTAAGTATAAATTATATTTAAGCACTCTGGACATGTAATAAAACAACTGTTTTATTAGCTAGATAATTATTAATTTATGTATATAATATACATATTTGTCAAAGTTGGTAAAAAATATTCTGTTATACATTTTTGTAGTTGTTTTGTCAAATAACTGAAGCCAGTAGTTATCTTTGTCTTTTGGTGATATGATTTATAAATATTATTATTATTATTATTATTATTATTATTATTATTATTATTATTAACTTTGTATTTTATATTCTTATGGATGCTGACGCCAAATTGCATTCCTCAGTGCACCGCTTTTGTGTTTTTAAGGCCACTGCTGTTGATTTGACGGCTGGCCAGAAATGTTAATGACTATTGTTCTGCAGCCTAATTTAGTTATGCAGCGTGCAGAACTGTCACATATTATAATTTGACTGTAATACACATCACAGATTGTTCACAGTTGAGCCAAGAATTTTTATTTGGACGGGCAGAGATTGCAGCAGTAACGGCAGTCATTTGTGACCGTTTCCTTCAGTAACTGAACAAATGAAACGGTTTGTTACGTGTTCCCAGCATCCTCTTTAAGAGTAAGATCTGCTGTGGGATTTCCTGGTGATCCCACGTGTGAATGTGGCGTATCGTAATAGCCTGTCCTCTTCTCATTAAATCTCATGGCTTGTGTTTCTTCCTTCTGCTGTCAACAGATTATGTTCTCCAACTTCAGCCATATTGTCAAGATCGTGGTGGGAATTATGGGCGCCCCTCCCATAATCCTCCACTTTCAGCTTTGCCGGAATAATCATGAGACTGGGAAGGGGAGTGCAGAGCGGGGGTGCAGGTGGGAGGGGGGCGCGTTGAATGTAGCATTCTTCCTCTCATTTTCCATGAATCTTAAAAGATGGCACGACACAGACGTCTCATTTTCTAGTTAAGGAGGAGATGAGATAGGGGTGGGGGCTCTGGGGGGAGTTGGGAAAATGTGGTGATAAAATTTGTCAGCCGGGGGAGGCCATGCCCTGGGTCACTGCTAAATCTGTGAGCCCCAGGCGGCGTGCAAGACCATAATTCCAGCACAGACGAGCAGAAAGCTAAACTCAGCACAGCGGAAGGCAACGCAGACCGATTTCATTTTACTGGAAGGATTGTCATTTTGGTAACAATGAGGAAGAGGGGACAGCAGTGGAACCTTCTTCTTGCTGCATACTGTACTCATATCTCCATGGAGACCACAATGGGATGCCTCGTACCAGTAATGAAACTTTTTTTATTTTTCTTCCTTGATCAAAAGGCGTGCGCTTCCCCTCGTCGTTGCCCGTCAGGCTCCACAGGGTTTGTTCTGGGGGCAGGCTCTTGCCCGTGTGGGGCCCTTATTTTCACATTACCAGCCCTTCCCAAACTTCACCTGCTCCCCAGTAACCATGCTGGTGCATCTCTGATCTCTGAAGTCTTAACTGCAGAGCGGTCAGTGTTATTTAAGGCAGACGTTACTGCAGGAATGGTGACCTGTGTGCAGTCACGTGTGTTTATGTTTGTGACCCTGACCTCACTCACTCATTCATGTATTTCTCTGTTTTTAGGTCATCGCTAATCGATTTATTTCTTGTGATTTTATCCTTTTTCCTCCCTTTTCACCTTGTCTTTTCTCGGCTCCCCTTCCCAGTTACTGTTTGAGGGCGTGATAATGGTAGAGGTGACTGGGGGGGACAGAGTTGGGCATGCTTAGCAGTTAACGATTGGGCCTAATGCTGTCACATTATGCTCCTTTTTCCACTGCATGAATGTGCCAGTGTAAAGACCCAATAAAGAGATTTTTTTAAATTATCATCCCCCCGTCATGCCCTGGCTTTGAGCCTGCATGTGGCCAAAAGTCTCTGGCCAGTCTGTGTTCACCAGGTCTACTGTTGGTTCCCCTTCCTCGCTCCTGCACCTGTTACCGTACTTGTTGTGGGAGCGGGCTTATTGACAAGCCGTTCCCTACAGTTACTGTGGCTTTGCCTGGTATGGACGCCCACGCCAGATGCTGCGCTGCTCTCTTTATCCACACGCCTCTTTCCCCTTTAAAACGCATTACTTTACTCCAGGCTGTTTCTATAACTTGAGATTTTAAACAAGCCGTCGTATTCCATTGTCTTACAATGAGGTTCGTTGTCACGTTCAGCTCTGATCGGCCGTCCGTTTGAAGTTCTGCAGAATTTGTCCATGTGAGCTGTTGTCATGTCGGGGAAATGCAGGCTTTTAGACGCATGGAGGTGCTTGCTGAATGAATGACGCTGAAATAAATGCAGGAACCTGGGGAATGCCACAGCGCTGCTCTGAATCCGCACGGCGCTCAGTGGCTCTGCATCACGATTAAGGACTTATTTTATCATTGCAGAATGACTTAATTTTCTTTTGCGGCTGATAACATGTCTGACTCAGACAGAATGGGTATTGTGCTGGGGTGGGTCTCTAGGTATTTCCTGAGTTTGGGGGAGGGCAGGAGAACAAAGCTTTATTTAATTGAGGGAATAAATCAATACCTCTTCAGTCGCATTGTCAAAAGTAGCTGTGAAATGAGCGATTCATTTAGCTGATGCGACCGTGGCCCAGAGGAGCTGCCTGGATTAAGATTCACAGGGCCTCTTACACACAGATAGAGCTGTTTTGGTCGGCCGTCTTTGAATCCCACACAGCTTGCGGTCGCTCTTCATCACGGGGCTAAGCGGCTCCCGGGGCTGTGGTCTGCTGCTCGTCTCCACGCCCCTCTCAGCGCGAAGCCGCCTCCAGATGCGGACAGGATCCGCTGCACGGGCGCCCCCCCCACCACCGTTTGTAGACCGGGACCTCGGACGCGCATCCCAGGCATGCGGTGCACACAGCCTGCCTGTGGTTATGCCTCCTTCCTGCCCCGCGGCCCCTGCGGCCCACTGCCGATTTCCCCGGCGTTGCTGATTGATGTGCTGCTGCTGAGTAAATTAGCATCTCATCATTGGGTCCGTGCACCTGGTGCCGGGAGCTCCTCACGCGGCTGTGTCCCATTGCTCAAGCGCGCGTGCACACGCCACGCCACGCAATGCCGTCCGACACGTCCCCATGCTGGAGCCAGCCAGGACCCCAAAGCACAGACCGAAATGGACACAAGCAGTGCTGCTCGCGATAGACAAACCTTGAATTTCCTTTGACCATGTGATTTTTAGCTCTGTACTGTATCCTTTCTGTGAATTAATTTACTGTTAATTATTCAGTGCTCAGAATCCATTAATAAATGATAATATAATAATAAGTACTGTGTAATCATACAGATGATCCCAGTTTACAGTTTTATAATACAGAAGCCTCCAGATAAATTAAGATTCCATTTCTAAAATCCAATTAAGTCCAATTAACATCTAGGTCTGGGCTGAAATAATATTTGGAGATTTTTTTTGAGTCTAACTAAGGCTGTGAACCCACACTAAACGAGTTTTTATGGGGTGTTTTCATTCAGTGTAGGGGATAGTAAAAAATAAAAACAAATTAGCATTCTGTGAGCTTCACCCCTTTGAAAATGAGAACCAGGCTATTAACATTTGTGTATTTTCATTATGTAAATGCTGTTAACACATGCCCACAAACTGCCACCAGCGATGCAGTCATTTTCTCTCAGTGATCATAATGTGTCCAAGTGCGCCGTTTTGATTATGACGTGCTAATTACATTTTTGCATCCCCTTTTTTTCTCCTGTTTTTCAGATTCAGAAAAACCAGGGATCTCTAATGGTAAGGGGGGGGTGGGGGGGTGCCTATCATCCATAGCGTTCCTGAAGGCTGCATCTTACCCACGCTTCGATGCTTCCCTTTAAACTTCGTAAATTGCATTTCACATTGAAAAAATAAAGATAAAAATACAAGCCCTTAACCGCTGGTTTCAGATCCGGCTCCATTAGAAATAATAGAACATTCCAGCTGGAAATGTTTCCCTAAGAGTCTGATACTTTTGATTAATCGGACTACATTTTATTACATTAATGATTTTCCTTGCCAATCTACTGTAAAGATATTGCATGTAGGCTAATATGGTTCCCCTTCCTCTCTCTCTCCCATTCAAGCCTCTTCAGTTATTGCAGTGCATTGTTGATGAGGTGAGTCGCCTTCTTATGTGCTTTCGCTCCTAAAGTCATTGTTAATGGAGTGGAAAGCTTATATTTTGTTTCCTAATGAAGCACGGCGCTGGCAGGCAGCTCTCCTCGGGCTTACAATCCGCCTCATGCCACAACTGCCCTGGGCCATTCGGCTCGCGGAGAGCCAGGCCTTGCCGAGCGGGGAGAGCGTGTGTGCCCGTGTGTGTGTGTGTGTGTGTGTGTGTGTGCCCGCGTGTGTGTGCCCGCGTGTGTGTGCCCGCGTGTGTGTGCCCGCGTGTGTGTGCCCGCGTGTGTGTGCCCGTGTGTGTGTGCCCGTGTGTGTGTGCCCGTGTGTGTGCCCGTCCGTGTGAGAGGAGGGGTACCGTTGGATGGGGAGGTCGCTGCCCACTGAGGATCTGGGAGGAAGGTGATGGGGCTCGTTAAGGGTCTTCGAGGGACGTCTTATCGACAGTAAATATCAACACATCGGAGTCAAAGATTCTTTCCTATTGTCCAATTGTGAAAAAGCCAACATTGTTATTTAATCCTGGTGGGGGGGGGGGGGGGTTTTGCCCCTCCAAGACGCAGCTTACCGGGACCTGTCTCTACTCTGATTAAGTGACATAGCTGCCCCCCCTTGTCCCTCGTCTTTCAAGTCAAGCATCAAGCCCCTCCCGATCCCCCCGTCAGGTCAGGGGTAATGTAGTGTGACGAAGCTGTGGAGGAGGTTGGGGGGGTGCTGGGTACACGGTGTCTGTTGTATTAACCTTGATCTTGGGGATTCACAGCAATTTACTCCCCTCCTTCATACTTTCCTGACCCTGTGCACTGCCCCCCCCACCCCGACATGGGCTGGGGTCACGGATAGTCACGTGTCACCCCCGCACAGCCCCGGCTGCGTCGCACGATCCCCGAATGCCACGTCATACCCTCTGTTTGCCATGCGTTCGCCCGGGCGTCCTGCGGTCGGCGTGATACCTTCTCCGCGGCCCGGGCAGAATGGCGGTTTCCAGTTTCATATTAATTACAAATTAGACGCTGACACACTTGGAATCCGATATCAGCTTTTAATAACTTCAGCTGTTAGTGCGCCCCCCCACCCCACCCCGAAAATCTCATTGGCAGGGCACAAAAATAGCTGTAGCTCCACGTGCCCATGCTGCTCTGTATGGCTGCTGTGGTCTTTAGAATCAGCACTGCTTCACTGTAAGGAGACGTCTGACTTACTCCAAGTTATTCTGGGCTCGGAACAAGGTCATTGTTAACACAAAGTGTCTCCGTCGCTATCTAGGTCACCTCACATATTACTACTTTGTCCCAAACTTCCTCTTGCTGCTTATAATTAAACGCACTCAATTATCTGCAATTTAATGGAATTTTAGGAACAGTTTTTTATTTAAGAGGTAATGAATAATAATATAATTGCATATGTAACTGTGCAATCCTCTGTAACTGCAGCTATATGTAATTACTAAGTCAACCAATCTGACCTGCTACAGTATCCATTTCTTCTGTATCTTACAAGCCTTGCATTATGGGAGGCCATATCATCCGTGCCGCACGCTCCGGTAATGTCGATGTGTGCTAAGGGTGTCCTGCGCTTTAATTAGTGTGTTTCTGTAAAGGCCGCTCCGGCCACCTGATCGTGAAGGTTTGACGAGTGAGCTGGCTGAAGGTTCCATCTCGCTACTCTTAAAAGACCTAACCCAAGTAAAGGTGGAGATGATTTTCAGGATATCTTTCAATATGGGAATAATATGCAGAAGTTAGGAAGAACTTTTTTCTGTTGTCATCTGACTGAAAAGTAAAATGTGGAAATTTAGTAATGATGGACCAGCTGAAAATGGGTACGTCAGTATTTACTGCAAGTGCTCACCAAACAGGTTCAATGTGAGATGGAGGAGGACAATAGCTCTACTCTGGCTTGAAGCATGAAGATTTGTGAAGTGATGTTATTTTAACCTAAATTAGTCCACAGGGTGTTTACAGCACATGGCATCAAAACATTACTTCTTTTGTACGTGATCGTGGTATTTTTAGGTGTGTGTGTGTGTGTGTGTGTGTGTGTGTGTGTGTGTGAGAGAGAGTGTGCAGTGTGTGAATGTGAGAGAGAGTGTGAGTGCAGTGTGAGTATGAGAGAGAGTGTGAGTGTGAGAGTGAGTGTGAGAGAGAGTGTGCATGTGTGGATGTGAGAGAGAGTGTGTGTGAGCATGCTGACGTGTGTCTGTGTGTCTTGGAGAGGGCAGGTCTCCGCGCCCAGCCTGGGACCTTCGCGGTTCTCCTTTCTGCCTGAGCTCCTTGCTGACACATGCTAATAACAAAATGCCGGCAGGGGGAGGGGGGGCAGCGCAGCCACACATTAAACATACTGAACTTGTCCTTTCTCTTATAGATTGTGCGTAATTAATAATTAAACGGTTGCAGTTGTAATGGGTTGACCTCGCTGAACTGTTCATTACTCACCAGCCAGTGGCATCACTCAAACTATTTTTTCTCTCGCCCTTCGCCGCTTCCCCCCATGGCGAGGGAGCGGCTTGATTGCCACCTACATTCCAGCTGACCAAGGGCTTAATAAGAGCTCGCGCTAAATTAAAACTTTCAGGCAGCTGGGAGAGAATGAAAGCCATTAACTCCCATGGACCCACTTCCAGCAGTAATCCAGTTCAGCCGGATACATTACGGGCAAGACTTAGAGGAAGGGAGAGATACAGGGCAGGGTGGGAGGGGAGGGGGCCCCAAAGTAGCACGTAAACCCCAAAACTGACAGTTATCTTTAAAGATGTTTCAGGAGCCCAAAGTGCTATTTGATCTGTACCCTTTTTATCGGAACCAGCATAGAGAGTGATTACTCTTACAATTACTGCAGCCACTGCCATATTAAATCTAGGAAACGTAGCCAGAGCAATTGCAGGGCGCCCGTCTGCGCTGTTGTGCTTGTTGTGATTAGGGACTTGGAATATCAAATTAAAGCAAATTAAATCCAAAGTGCTTAATTATATTCTCTGTTGACTCTTTTTATGGGAGTGAATTTATTTTGTACATAAAATGAAATTGGGTCTTTTTAAGAGGATCATTAATACTGGTATAGCTGGAGGTGTGCTGTGTGCTGAGAGAGATATAGCAGCAGGACGTGGCACTGCTATGGGAGTGCATGTATAAATAAGGGCGCACACCTTTGGGGTATCGGTGGGCGGGCAAGTGAGCAGGCGGGCAAACAAGCGGGTGGGAGAGTGAGCGGGCAAGCGAGCTGGCAGGCGAATGGGAGAATAAGCAGGGACATGTACGTGAGCGGTGAGCGAGCGGGAGAATAAACAGGAAGATGTACGTGTGGGGCGTTGGCGGGCGAGCGGGAGAATAAACAGGGAGATGTACGTGTGTGGCATTGCCGGGCGAGCGGGAGAATAAGCAGGGAGATGTACGTGTGGGGCGTTGGCGGGCGAGCGGGAGAATAAACAGGGAGATGTACGTGTGGGGCATTAGCAGGTGAGCGGGAGAATAAGCAGGGAGATGTACATGTCGGGCGTTGGCGGGCGAGCGAGAGAATAAGCAGGGAGATGTACGTGTGGGGCGTTGGCGGGCGAGCGGGAGAATAAACGGAAATGTACGTGTTGGGTGTTGGCGGGTGAGCGGCAGAATAAACAGGAAGATGTACGTGTGGGGCATGGCGGGCGAGCGGGAGAATAAGCAGGGAGATGTACATGTGGGGCGTTGGCGGGCGAGTGGGAGAATAAGCAGGAAGATGTACGTGTGGGGCGTTGGCAGGCGAGCGGGAGAATAAACAGGGAGATGTACGTGTAGTTACTGATCTTTTTTCAGTTCTCTGATAATTGGTACCAGGCGATTACATGTACAGTCAGTCCTTGCGCGGGCAGTTGAGACTGGGAGGCGCAGGCCGTCCCCATTTGGCAGACCCCGCGCTTCTGCCTCTGCCGCCATCCCCTCACTTCTGACAGATGAAAGCAGCGCCCGCTCCCGCCATAATGAATTCGCGCGTGCCTGTGACAGTGCTGCACGGCGGGGTAATTGTTTGGCTCCCTCTAAACGTCACGGCACGCTGAGCCCCAGGGCCCGCGGCAGTGGGGGGGCGCCGTGCGGGATGATGTATTGCTCATCCAAGCGGCTGCAGCACTCTGGAGCACGGCGGGATTAAAATAAGTCATTCCTTTGTTAATTTAAATAGGTGCATGTATCACACTTTGAGAGGTACTCTGAGCTGAATGTCAGGCAGAGGGAAAGCCGCCTAAAGGTGTTTTTAATAGCAAACGAGATCGAGCGCCGGCTCTGATTCCGTCTTCTGTTTTGCTGTTTTCCCCCCTTCCTCATCCTCCAGCTTCCGGTGCCTGTCGTAATGTTAATGAGCAGGCCGTTAAAACCGTATTACACTTTAATGTCATTACATCACAGCCCGTTAAGATACAGAGCGCCGGAATGATAGCAGCAGCTTCCCCAATCTAACATGGACTTCCTGTTTCTTTGCGTGGCGCCACCAGGACTGTCCTCACTTTGCCCGTCAAAATGCAGAACCTCGGAGCTCACAGGTCCATCGCCGGCCCTGACAGAGGAGCAAGGGCTGGGGGGGTTGCCCCTATCCCCTTCGCTTGACGTGCTTTTTAATTGGAGCCCCGCCCCCATATCCGTGTCGAACGCGCGTCTCCGATTCAGCTGCGATTAGTTTTGGTTCCTCCTCCCAGTGTTGCTCTGGGAGGGGAGGTTTCAAGGGACTCTCCCCACCACAGCTGTCGTACATGACATGGCTCATGGATCCTGAATGGCAGACACTGGCTGGGCCTGGCCCCTGTCTCTGAGCAGGGCAGCGCCGCCCCCACCAGCTCTCTCTGAGGTTGGGCCGTCGGGCAGGGTGACGGGGAGCTGTTCGGCCAGCTACTTGGGAATGGCTCGCGCGAATCACTGATTCTCAGGACCCCTGATAAGCCCTGACTTTTTTTTAATAAAAAACAAAGACCGACATCTTTGGCGTTCATGTATGCAGTTATGAGACTAGGAGGCATACAGACTTTGTGAGGACGTTTATTGCTGCTGTCGTTGTTACAGTCTGTCTTATTAAAAATCTTAGCGAAGAGGAGGCTTAAATAAAAAGAGGATGACACAAGCGAAACTTTTATAAGGTGTGCGTAGGCGGGAGGCATTTTCCTGTGTGGATACCGGTGGTAGTCACCGTTAACCCGGACAGCACGGGGAGCTCAGCTTCGCTCGCTGTGCTGTCAGGGCTTGCAAGGAGTGCATATTAACAGGATCCTCGGAGACCGTACTCCTCCTCCTGCTGTTGGTCCCCCTAGTCAGCATCCTCCTTCACAGACTGCTGGTTCTATCTGTCTCTCCCTAGATATTTCTTCATCTCCCTTTCTGTCCCTGGATGTCTCACTGAATGTCCCCCTCTTTGGATGTCTCTCTGGATGTCCCCCTCTTTGGGTGTCTCTCTGGATGCCCCCCTCTTTGGGTGTCTCTCTGATTGTCCCCATCTTCGGCTGTCTCTCTGGATGTCCCCATCTTCGGGTGTCTCTCTGGATGTCCCCCTCTTTGGGTGTCTCTATGAATGTCCCCCTCTTTGGGTGTCTCTCTGAATGTCCCCCTCTTTGGATGTCTCTCTGATTGTCTCCCTCTTTGGGTGTCTCTCTGATTGTCCCCCTCTTTGGGTGTCTCTCTGATTGTCCCCCTCTTTGGGTGTCTCTCTGATTGTCCCCCTTTGGATGTCTGTCTGAATGTCCCCCTCTTTTGGATGCCTCTCTGAATACCCCCCTCTTAATGCCTCTCTTCCATGTGCCTCTCTCTCACCATCTCTCTCCTGCCTTCCCCTACCCTGTCTCCGGGCGTCTCCTCTGGCCTCAAAGCCCACCCCCCGTCTCCCGTTTCAGCCGCTTATATACACACGGTTGTGTGGCAGAGTCCTCTTCGCAAACAGTCCTGCCTTCATCCTGCTGTCTCCTTAGTCATTTTCGTAAAAGGTGCCGTGCAGTTTCTGGTGTCTCCCCTGGATTTTTAGGGTAATTTACATAAACGCCTCTCTAATTGTTCTGAACTAACAATAGGGGTTCAGGTGTTGCCAAAAATGAAAAAAGCTGGGAACATTGTTGGAAAAAGAGATGGTACAATGCCTTCTCATTATCGAAAGCCCCTGTCCAAGGCCATATACTCCCATCACCATTTCAAGATTCGAAAAGCACCATTGGTGCCTTTAATTTTGCATGTAGTTTTTAGCTGCGTAATAGAAACCTGTCCAGTTTTAACAGTAATTTCCTTAGTAATTTTATGTATGTCAGATTTACATGCGTGAATATATGACGTGTTATTTATGCAAGTTCACACTTGTAAATACTAAAAAGAATAATGTATAATCAATGTATTGATTCTGGTCATTCATTTTGAGTTTTAATGGCTGGATATTGTTGATGGTTTCCATAGTTTTACCCTCGGAAGTTGTGTTTCCAGCATGATGCTGAACTTCGTATCTTTCTATAACTCGTCCTCCTTTGTTCTGCCCCCCCTCCCTTGCTTTCTTCCTCCCTCAGGACCCCCCTGTCCTTCCTGTGGGCCAGTTCAGCGAGACGTTCGTTCACTTCATCACACAGTGGTAAGAAGACTTCTGCGGCCGCTGTCTCGTGCTAACGGGCAGCCTCAGCCACCAGTATCGTATTCTCCTGCTTTCTGGTCCAGTTCCTGTGGTCGTGTGTTCGACAGTATATTTATACTCTTAGACTTAAACTCACCTATCAGATTAGGAAAGGTCTAGTAATAGTAGTATGTATGTTTTGTGTTCCGGGGTTTGCTTGTGTAGGAGTAGGACAGGAAAAGTCACAGTAAAAAGAAGACGGTCTATGCTTCATTTCGCCCCATTTTTAGTGAATTCTCATAAATTGTTGTCCACTAGGAGGTATAATCAGCAGCACCTCGCTAACAAGGACACAGGACATTAGCCTGCCGGGACTCTGCAGTAATTTGACTCTGATTTGTGTCTGTGCAGCGGATAGCGACAAAGAAGTAAAAATATTTACTCTGCGTTTCTCCCTGGTCTGTTGGCCTCTGCTTGGGTACACTCGCTGCACACCACACCCCTCGCCACCCACCAACTGCCAAATTTAGGTCCTTTCCCTCCCAGGGCTTCCCTTCCCGAACCTCCGGGGAGGCCCAGGAGCCTCCAGATGTGTTTGTGGTGTGACTGGGGGGGGCAGCTGAGCCAGCCAGCTGCTGTTTACTCTCCCTCAGCCTTATTTACACAAACAGGTCACCTGGCGCGGGAGGGAGGATGGGCCTGCTCTGGCAAGGAGAGCCCCGCCACTGCCCCGCTATTATTAGCCCAATGGCGAGCACGCATAATTCATCACGCCACAAACCGGTTACCTCCAAATGTTTCCTCCTAATCCTTCACCTCCCTTATCTAGGTCAAAATGACAAATCTACACTTGCTTAGGTGATCTGGGCCAAGTAAGCCCAATAACAGCCAATTAGTCACCTCCTAAATGCCACACTGATTAAAAAGACGGTCACCTGGTGATATTAAAATTATCTGTTTTATAAAATATGCTGTGTGCTCTGTTGCCATAATAGTGCCACAGTACAACAAACACCACGACAGGCTGTAAAACAAAACAATGCAGCCGTACACAGCAAAAACTCAACAAGACCACAACAAAACAAACTAAACAAGAGGCTATACAACCAGCAGAAGGTACAAGCCATACAACAATGCAAGCTATACGACAGACAACAGGCCCAAAGGACATACAACCAAAGAACACATAAACTACACAGCAGACCAGATGTAAAAGGAGGGAAAAGCTAGTCAGAGGCCCAACCGCTGCAACAGCAGGTGGAAATGATACCAGGATAGCAGATGGAAACACCCCAGCCGTACCGTCCTGCCAGCCAGAGGTCACACTCTGCCCTCTGTGGACAAAGATGATGGGGAAATGATACGTTTCATTAGCAAAATGGCTAGTAATGTCTGTCGAAGTGATCGTAACAGAATGAATATAGGGGTTCAGGAAAATGTCCGACTCCTTAAGCAAAGCAGCTGGCTAATTTTAAGTAAAGATGGTCAACGTTACAGTTAATGTTCAGGTAACTAAACACTGCATGTGTGGTGAGTTAAGGTAATTCTCCGTTTATTAGTTTGGCACCGCAGAAATAGATAATTATAGACATGACATTCAGGCACGCACATTTTCACAATGTAAAGCTGGTGCTCTTCATGTTGGGCTCAGAGATTCTTCCTGTTCTTGCAGCATGAGAAAGCAGCCCAAAGAGCGGCCGGCACCAAACAACCTCATGGTGAGTCACCTGGGCCTCTGCAGAGCCACTGCCCCATCACAGCCTCCTGGGAGCGCCACTGAGCCGGAGGTCTTCCCTCCCCGAGAGCTCAGCCCACAAATAACAGCGTTTTGAGCTGTTCCGCAGAAGGGGGAGAAATTCCCAACAGGTTACTTTATTTTGCAGGGATCTGTCGATTTCACAGTGAACAAGCTGTTGGAAATAAATAACATGGGGGCTTCCAGTACAATTTGTAAATAATAATTATGCAGCGTGCTGCTGTCCTGGAAGAGACTTCCTTGGCATGTGACGACTGTCAGTGGCGTAAAGCCGTCAGGAAAATATGGGCAGCGCACAATTAGAGGGGGGAGACTGACGGACAGGATTCAGGGAAGTTAGGGCGGATGCCAGGGGTAAAGGCCATAATAGCGCAGTGGGCTTATGTATGGGAGGCTGGGCTGGGCTGGATGGCAGACATCATGGGCAAGTCTGACGTAATGAGAGAAGGCAGTGGTGGATCACTGCTGCGGCCATGATGCCGTGATGGAGACCTATGACATGTTCACCACGGTTAGCAGCTCCTGCCAGGCCTCGAGCAGAGACGTCCGGGGGGGAGCCCCTCTGGCAGCAGCCAGGTGAGAAGGAATGCCTGTGCGGCGCAGCTCGCTGAGGGTGGGGGCCTGTTGTGTGTGTCGCTCTCCTGCCCCCACACAACGTAGACCCTTCGAAACCATAAATAAACACCATATTCCCGAACGAGATCAAATTTATGGGCAGCCAGCGTGATGGGAGGCGGCCTCCCCGGTGCAAAACAGGGCCGCTGCATGGGCCCCCGCTATTTGACCCGAGCGTGGGCCGGTTCTGTTAAAGAGTGAAATTAATAGATGGCAGGACGGGTTGGACCACGGTCCTGCCAGGTGTTCCCTTCCTCCGCCGGCACTCCCCGCTTTTCGGGAGAGTCCCACACAAGGCCAAGGTGGACGCAATGACGAGAACGTCGGCTCCCCTCGCTGGCCTGCCCCTCTTGGCGCAGGGTGGACAGGTTATGTTAATAAAGCGTAATATGCTAATATAATTGCAGGGTTAAATACTGTCACAGCGACTCTTCAAATAAGATCAAATTCCCAGCCCCTGGAGCTTTCCAACACGCTCTGATTTAAATCAGGCCTTACATAAATCCCAGGCAGCGGGGGGGGTATGGGATATTATCCCCCCCCCCCCCCTCCCGTAGTCTAAGTGCGAGCTGATCCTGCCTCCTGGGCGGCAGGGGGGCCGTCGCACCTCTCTTGTTGCCCACGTTTGGGCGAATTTCCCCTGCAGCCGCGGCCTCCCCCGCTAGCTGTGATGAGCAGGAGATGAGGTCATGGCCACACGGCCAGCGAATGGCGTGCCCACGAGAGCGTCTGATTGTCTCATCTGAGAGGGCCCGCCCCCCCCGCATACATATTAACTGTCTATACCCATTCTATCTCTATGTAAATGCCGTTTCCACAGCTGGAATCGCACAAAGAAGCGTGATTTACTAATAGTTATTATCTCTGCTGCTTGTTCCCCCAGCAGAGCCTGCAAAACAAGCAAATTGTGTCTTTATGATAATGTCCCTCCCTTTCGGAGGCCCAGCCGAAGCAGGTATTATTACTATTATTTCATTATTATTATTACTGCTGCTATTATCAGTCGGCCGTTAGCGCTGCCGTCGAGCGTCTTGAGGAATAGACATGGCCTCCGGTATAGAAGTGTTTTTTTTTTCTTCAGGGGACGTGCCAGGAATGCTGGGAATGCAGGGGCCTGGCGGCTGGGGCAGGCGTGTCCGCGTGGGGCACACGTCACGGAGCCGCGTCCCGTGATGGATAATCATTAACAACGAGTTAGTCTCCAGTAAAGTATCAGCTCAGGACTAATTGAGCTTGGCCACAGTGATGGTTCTGGGGTGGGGGGGGGGGGGCGTGGATAATGATGCTCGCACCCCTACTCCGCCCCCTTCTTATTGACAGCATATGCATCACCGTGCCTCTGTCTGTCAGCAAAGTGACAGTCTTCCGCTTTCTGGTGACACACATCATTGGTGACAGAGCTGGGTTTTGAGTTTGACCCCTCTCCCGACCCCCTGTTGTGTCAGTGTCCCCCACCGGGTGCGTCTCCCTCCCATGGACGGCCGGCTCACACTTCCCAAAGCTCACTCCGGGCCCCTGTGAACACAGACCCGGCTCTCTCTTTTTTTGTCCACGTTTCCCGTCCTCTCCGTCCTCGCGCAGCGTGTCGCTGTTCCGCGTGCCCCTGTCCAATGCCGGCTGAATTTCCCGGTAGCCACGTCCCAAACGCTGCTCCTGGTGTCCATCCCGGTTCCGTCCTGCTGCCTGATGGGCGCCATGAACAAAGGCGGTCCCGTGCACACCACTCCTCCAGTCACCCCCGCTTTGTTCTGCTGGGGTGCGATTCTGCCATGATTGACATCCCTTGTCCTGTGCAGCGAGCCCCCCCGCTCCCCCCACGGCCCCCGGGGGCCCCTCATTGTCGCTCGTCCTTTTAGCACCTTTGTCCCAAGCCGTCCCCACAGACCACTTGGGCCCAGATGTGGCAGGCAAGGCTCGTCCCGCATGACAAAGGGACTGTGCCCCCCCCCTCCACCCCTTGGAGGCAGTGCGAGTCTCCAGGCCTGCCGTGTATTCTGCATGCCCCCCACACACACAAGCACACTCCCATCCATGGCCCCCATAATGGGAACTGGCGAGGAATGGGGTATAGAGGGGTGGGAGCGGAGGTGGGGGGGGGTCTGGCCCTGGGGGCACACCCTCAAAGAGACAAACAACTCCAATTAGGGCAAATCTGTCGTGCCGTCATGTCAGACACCAACGCTTCTATTCTTTATTTTCATTTTTTTTGGGGGGGCCTTCAGGAGTGAATCCCTGCACTTTTCCTGTTTGCAGTGTACAGCCTCTCTTCCCTCATCTTCTTAAACGGATGAATCTCTGCAGGCATCGTTCAACACCACCATCTCAAAGTCGCCTCCTAATGCCCGGGGTGGCACACTGCTGCGAGACACCTGGCTCAGGCAGGGGTGTGATGTCTAGGTCCTGGGTTCCCCTCATCCTTGCTTGGTGGTAACTGGGCCTGTAAGTGCTTCTGCGAAACATCAGCAGTTGTGACTCCGCCCCCTCAGTCCCAGCCCCTCCCCTTTCTCTCGCTCGGTCGTCCCTGTATCCAGTGGGAGCAGATCATTAGTATGCAAATCGGCGAAAGCCCTAGTCATCGCTCTGACTCTCTGCTTTCCTTTTCAGGATTTCTTGCCTTCCTCAATGTCGGGGTCTCACCCTCCCCCTTCACTCTCACACACCCTAGAATCGCTTAAACATTCCTGCCTGTGCTTACACACACACACACACACACACACACACACACACTCAGCTGCATCTTTCCAACACCATCTAATGAGGTGATGGCCAGCCACTTGTTATAATTGCTTTAGACTCCTTTTAATTTTCAAGCTTATTAATCATATGTTGAGTTATTTAAAATTGCATAAATTAATCTTAGATTAAAAAGCCTATCAAAGCCTCAAAACAATTAAAGAGTAAGGTAAAATTTCCCCTGGGCCGGCAGTTTTATTTTAATAGAGTATTCAGGTGATTATCATACTTTGATTCCTCTCTGTGATTAATGCAGCCACACTTTTAAATGAGTTTTCCATCCGGCTCTTGTGCAGAAAGGTAAACGTGATCTAGATAATGACCTAACTGTGAGGTATTTATTTTATTTCCCCCCTTAATAAGTGTCTCCACCCATGCCTGATTTCCGGACCAACTTGTTTAATTAATGACTGCCTTCTCGGTCCGCAGACGCGGAGCCGTGTGCGGCCCGGGGTCGCAGCACACATTCTGGGGTGTCCCGCCAATGGGGCCCCGTCCCATCGGCTCATGCGGATTAGTCCGCGGGCATGCAGCACCGCATCCTGTGGCCCAGAGGGCGCGATCGGGAGGGCGCCAGGTGTACGTGGGCTCAGCGCGACTCCTGGCTTTGTACACGGGAGGTCAGATCCTTCAGCAGAAGGTGCAGTGACAGAAGCATGCTGCGGGGAGCGTCTGGCAGGCCACGCTCGACCTGAACGCACCGCAAACCGTTATTAATCAAGCGCGTTAAATATAGCCACCCGTGTGAAATTAAGGCAGAGGCCACCTCTCTCCTAGCAGGCTCATCGCGGCCACGGGGGCCGTGTGCTTCTCAGCTCCTTTTGTTTCCAGGCACTCGTTGAGCTCTGCTGAGTAGTGGGCTGCGTCCCAAATCGCTCCCTCGTTCACTCTACCCTCCGGCTAGCGGGCCCAGTGCATGGGGGAGCATGCGGAGGCCGCTCGGCTCCCGGACGACATGAGAGGGTATAGCTGAGCATGGCCCACACTCCCCGGGACCCGCCGCGTCGCTCAGGACCATTACCCGTGAAAATAGCGCCGTTTTTACCAAGGCGTCTTTGTCACCTGAAGCGCTCTGTGCATCAGCGCTCCACCGTTTAGCCGCGTCTTTGCCAGCTAACCACAAAGCCTTCAGCGCTTGTTATACAAACGGTTAGCTGTTCAAGATAGCAACTGTCGGCCTCCTTATTACGTTTAGTGTTACATGCTTAGTCAGCATGTCCTGTATGTTACTGGGTACCTAGCAAAAGCTAATTGGAAGCCCCAGTATCTGCTGGTAGCGGTCAGTAAGCCCAGCACTGTCTGCTCACAAATAAACCATTCCCGGGGATTTGAGGCCCTGCCTCCTGACTCACTGATACTCAAATTAAGGGGCCAGTTTAGCCCGGAGTGTTCCAACTAACACCCCGAGGGCCAATTTGCAGTGAAGCCCGGCTAATAGACCGTAGCTTTTGAAGGCAACCGCTCGAGTTGATCAAGGAATTTGTCCTAGCCCTCGTGTATATCTGGGGCAAGGGGACATGGGGGGGTGGGGTCACTGAAGTCATCTCTCAGTTATGCTTGGTTTTCATTAAAGTCAGGAGCGGTAGGTAACCTGTTAGGGTTAGGGTTGAGAGCAGGGGTGACTTGGTGTTGGATATTAAAGTCATTCATCTGGCCTTGTGAGTCTCCTTCTCCGCAGAGGCTGCAGGTGATTGATGTGATGGGCATGGCGCGCACACAGCGACGCACCATCCCCTCCTCTCGTGCACATATGAGAGTAATTAACCTCAGTCTATCAGAGTCTGTCCGGCCGGCCGGCCCATTAGCAGAGCGGCAGGATTAATGGGGTCCCACACGGCCCTCAGGAGCTGTGGCGGACCGGACCGGACCAGCTCTGGAGGAGAGAAGCCGTGTCTTCCGGAAACTCTGTCTATCTTTGTTGCGAGGGTGGGGTATCATGGCTGACCCTCCATCTCAGACTCCATTAAGCACTGAGGAGTGGCTGTTTGAGCTACCTACTTACGCAACCCTTTCACTCCCCCCCCTCCCCACCCTCCCCAGCAAAGAAAGTTTGCTACCCTGGGTATAGTCCAGATTCTGAGGTCCAACCCGCTCTGCAGCTGCCCCGATTCCACTCATGTGACCCTTATTAACTCTGCCATATCTGGTATTTGTCTGCATTAATTTTTCATTCGCCGTGTACCTGGCCGGTGATGGTCCCTGGGCGGCTGTGGCCATCAGCTGATATTGATCTTGCTTGTATGAGTAAAAAAGAAAAAGACACCGTGCCTGAGGATTTAATTAGATGGACCACAGGGCGCCTGTTGCGGGGCACAGCGTCTTTATCCCACTGTATCTCTTTACCCGAAGTGTGAACAGACCTCTGGTGTGGAAGAACACTAGACACTGAATGGGCTTCACCATTTCTTACAAATACACTCTGGTGTGTAATTAATGTGACTAAATTGTGCTGGAATGACACACCCTTGAGTCCGTAATCTCAAGGGCAGCATGTATTACATTCATCTCCATATGGCCCCTCAGACTTAGTTACTGTAGTTTTTATGCTGGTTCAGCATGTTATGTAAAGCATATGATTGTGGATCTTGGTAAATTGGATGAATGAATATATTGGTAGAACGTAAACCTGGTGAATGTCTTGTGCTGTGTGAGTCATAGGGCATCTTTTGCACCCAGGATAAAGCCCCTTGAGACGAGTCTTGCCTTTGTTATTCTGCAGGTAAATTGTACACCGCGGTTATATGGACACGGCTTATTGTTCACGCCGTGTTAGGGTGTAGTTCCGGCCCGTTTCTGTATTCGCCGTTCTGCCTTGGATAATCGAAGCGGAGAAACGGCCTTGTTAAGCGGAGAAATGAGGGCGCAGATTGACGCCAGATCGCAGAGCCGCCTGCCGTCTGCAGCTCGGCCGCCTATTAAGCGCGAGCCGCTCGGTAATGGCTCCGCGAAGAGGCCCTTTGTCAAAGAAAGCAGCAGTGACATGTTCATTTAAAAAGCCACGTTTGTCGCTGTTTATCTAATTTTTGAACTTGACAGGGAAGATTAGTCCAGCTGCCACTCAGTGTCAGCCGGCCTGCCGCCCATTCACCTCTCTCCCCTACCCCTGACCCCGCACTGACCCCACAGGCTTGGGGGAGCTTCTTAAAGCCGGTGACTGGCAGACAGAGCGCTGTCACTAATGAAACCAGCTTCTGCTACACCGGAGCTTCATGCATAAAATGTATTTTCTGCTTCAGACAGCATTCAGCTGTAAAATGTCCCTCATCTTTTTGGGGATATTAATTTTCTCTGCCAGCAGCATTTTTCTTGTGTTAAGGTTGAAGGTTATTGGTCAATCCACTCAGATCAAATTACACAGAAAAAGAAACTAAAGCTGCGTAGGAGATGTTGAGCAGCACCTGAGCTATATGTACGGGGCCGTATCGGACCATACCCGTCTGTACTGAGCTATATGTACCGGACCGTATCGGACCGTACCCGTCTGTACTGAGCTATATGTACGGGACCGTATCGGACCGTACCCGACTGTACTGAGCTATATGTACGGGGCCGTATCAGACCGTACCCATCTGTCCTGAGCTATATGTACGGGACCGTATCGGACCACACCCGTCTGTACTGAGCTATATGTACGGGGCCGTATCGGACCGTACCCGACTGTACTGAGCTATATGTACGGGGCCGT
>JAAGVU020000008.1:1750025-1770378 GCA_011763525.2 Mormyrus iriodes | reverse complement strand
CCCGTCTGTACTGAGCTATATGTACGGGGCCGTATCGGACCGTACCCGACTGTACTGAGCTATATGTACGGGGCCGTATCGGACCGTACCTATCTGTACTGAGGTATATGTACGAGACCGTACTGGACCGTACCCGACTGCACTGAGCTATATGTGCGGGGCCGTATCGGACCGTACCTGACTGCACTGAGTTACATGTACGGGGCCGTACCGGACCGTACCCGACTGTAGGGCGCTGCGCTGGGCTGATCCATGGTGAACCAGGCTGTACAGAGCAGTTTCTCCCAACAGAAATGCCACCTGACTCCCTAGAAGGCTGGATGGGGGGCTGACAGCCCAGGTGAACCCCACAGTCACGCAGAGGCAGCCCTGGCCAGCCTCCCCGCCCGGCCTCCCCAGAAACCTATTTGCTTTCCATTCCCTTTACCATTAACCTGGCAAGCAGAGCGTATCAGTAAAGCAACACTCGGGCACAGCAGTTTGTCGCACGGCACGCCAGAGTCGCCGTCGCCACGGTCACAGTCACCGCGGGCACGCATCGCGTGAAGTAACGTGCTTGAGGTCAGAACCCTGCACGTGTAGTTACTGCACCTTTCATTTGCTCTTTCCCAGACCATGGTGTGAGTGGCTTCTGGTGGCCTGTAGCTCATCATGGCTGTCCATCCACTCCCAGTCCCCCTAGTGGATTTTCCAGTCCCAGCCGAATCAGGGCCCTTTATTTTCAGGCCTTTCCGCCTTTTGGGGACCGCGGA
The DNA here is from genome assembly GCA_011763525.2 of Mormyrus iriodes. Classification (NCBI taxonomy): domain Eukaryota; kingdom Metazoa; phylum Chordata; class Actinopteri; order Osteoglossiformes; family Mormyridae; genus Mormyrus; species Mormyrus iriodes. The sequence goes on along the minus strand of JAAGVU020000008.1, from coordinate 1,769,626 downwards.
CGCACGCCAGCAGATTTAGTTGCAGATACTCAGCAAGCCGCCTGTGCTGGATGCAGGTCTCTCCTCCTGACTCTCTCTCTCTCTCTCCCCACAGGACCATGACTTCATCATGCTGTACAACGACGGCAACACGGAGGTGGTCTCCATGTGGGTGTGCCGCTGCCTAGAGGAGAGAAGAGCCCAGCAGACACAGAGTGTCATGTGACCTGGCGTGGCAGAGTGGGGGCAGTTTGGGAGACCGCAGTGCCACTTAGGGTTTTTTTTTTGTTTTTTTTTTTTTACATTTTAAACCTTTTGCAAATCCCAAAATGAAGGAGAGAACCTCACTAGACCTTCTGAAGCATGTCTCTAGTCCACAGTACTGAGGTTTGGTGCCATAAGATGCCTCTGCACAAAATGTTGGTGATAAAGGGGAGAAACGGGAATGGATGCAAGTGTGGCCTGTTTCCTCTGCCTCCAGACACCAGAGGGGCTCCGCACGGACAGGCCTGAATCTGCTTCTGCATGGCCACACGGGGCAGCCCACAGAGCTGCACGGCCCTGGAGACTAAAGGACAGTTTTTGGGACGATTTCTCTCCCGTGCCGGCCACGCTTCTCCGATGTTACTTTTGTATTCTGTGTTCTCCTTCTCACTCGCCGCCCAGGCTGTCGTTGTTGTCAGGTAGTTCGGCATGGTAGTTACCTGGACAGGCCCCGTCAGACCCGAGCTCGGCTCTGAGCTTTGTCGCAGCTCTGAGGCCTCGGCTGGCATGTTGCCTGGGTTTTATCCTGCATCCTGACCTGTAGCAGCTAAGAGCACAAATTCATGACCTAAACAGGCTTTAAGAAAAGAACCCTACCCTTTTTCCTGGTGGTAACAGATATCTCAAACATATTGCTGTTCCTGTGGTTAAAATTCTACATTTTAGCTACTGCCTGATGTAGCGTAATAAATAAGTTCTGAATATCACATAGCAGGTTTTAACCGTAGTGCTATAGTTGACTGAAATACAAATGAATGTTTCTCCAGTAAACCAAGATCGGCTTAACGGTCAACCGGATTAAAACATTAAAGGCTTTATCCTAGTAAGCAAACTGGGTTTTCTTCAGGGTATGACAGCTCATGATCTAGTTAATGCTAACTAATCGAAGAGGTTTTGCTGTGGAGAATTCAGATCTAAGGAGTTATTGCCGTCATTCTCATTTGTTTTGGTCTGTCCAGTCCAGTCCATCAGGTAACCTGCGAATCCTCAGGGCTGCTGTTGCCTGACGTATGTCCCTGGGCCCATGTGTGTACAGTTGGTATGTTTGTTTTCAACTTGTTCAGTATTTCATAGGGTCTTCTGATTTCTGTAATATTTACAATATCTTCATGTTACATGACGCCTGAATCGCACCAGTTTTTACCAATGCGCTCACATTTTAGCCAAAATGACGCTGGGCCTGGTGTCGATTCAGAGCGGAAGCTGGGCGCCGTCATTTCCCGCCGTTATTACAAGAACGATCTTCCTGTATATAATGTTACCTGCTAATTTCATTTTGCTATTTGTATTTTCTTTGGTAGTTTACGATGTCACAAGGTATCGTGTTTCAAATTCAGAGAAATGTGTTGTTTTAAGTGGATCATTTAATATCTATGAGTAACTGGCAAAAGGAATCCTGGTTCACGGCTGAAACTTTTTTGTTGGGAACGTAATGCTGACACATATCAGTAAGAGCAGCGAGCTTACCTATCGGCCAATGTCACAGACACGAAAACCGGCAACCGGCAGCAGCACGAGAGCAACGAAAAAGTCAAAACAAGATTAATCGGAATCTGAAGCCACCTTTAAAGTATCTTGCACTGTTTGGTAGCACTGGATGCACAATGGAATAAACTTGCAATGTAAATGACGGGATCTGCGTAGCTTACGCGCGGCTCTGCGGAGATCCCTGCAGTATTTACACAGACAGAGGGTGGCATGTTTCCAGTATTAGATTCAGGCGTCGTTATTTTTGTATACATTGGAGAAAAAAATAATTTAAACTCACATTTTGTTGCTGATGTTCCAGTTCAACGAGAACAGCTGAGAGTGAGATTGAACTAAAGCTCCATAATGAAGTTAATGTGGAACCACTTAGAATGCCGGACTTGCGGAGTCATACTGTCCGTGTTTTCCTCGCTGATCTCTGCTAAACACCGGAGTTAGGCGGACTTTGTTACTGCTGTGTGTAACTAGGAAATATTAGTCAGGTTTATTATTTTTTCCATTTTATGCTGCTTTGCAGTATGTGTCAATTCTTTGTTACAAGGAGCCGATCAGCAGAAATATGCTAAGATTTTCTCCGAAGAAGTGGCAGAAGCTGCGTGAAGTGTAAATGCCACGACGTGAAAGCGCCAAAGCCACCCACGGTGTAAATGTCACCCAGCCGTAGTTAGGCCTGTGCTGTGACGCCGGACCGCTGTCTGCGCGTGGAAATGCGCCGCCGCTCGGTAAATCATTGTGACCGATCATGCCGCACTCTTCGCGGGGCGGGGGGTTCCTCTGCACTGCTGTCTTGAACCGGGCTTCTTGCAAAGGACATCGCGACCTGCTTACGACCCACCTTCATGTTCCCTTCCCTGCTGCCTTGTCGGCCTTTTCAAGTATATACCTGTAACCAATGTTTCACTTTTCTTCATAGTAATATGAAAATAGAAAATGTTGTGTGACTCTGAAACATCGCTTTACTGTCATTTAAGTAACCTTTATTTGAAATCAAATTTATATAGACCTATGTCATTGTAATTGTCTATTATGTAGTTTTCATGGAGCGCTGGGAACTCGCGGGGCGGGGAGGCCTAATGTGTGCAATAATACAGACAATAATGCAGAACAGAATCCGAGTGGCTTTTTCCTACCCTCAAAAGTGCTGGTTGTGTTATTTTAACAACTTTGTGCTTAAACTTCCAGGCGCATCTTTAACTTTATCGGTATCCTGGTGGGCAGCCTGCTTAACAACAAAGTGAAAATGAATAAATGCTAAATTAAGCTGTAGCTTTTAAATGCACAAGCCTGTTAAACGCGTGTGAAAAGCCCCGCAGAACACTGTGGTGCCATGTAATGACTATCGCTGTGCTTTTAACCATTTATGCAATGAAACGTAATTGTGGGCAAATGATTAAAGTTTTGATATGGCCACGTTTCTTTACGATACACACACAACGCAGCTGTGGGTAAGCAGACCTTCTGGGCTGGACCTTCTTCCCACCTAGCAAAAGCCTAACCCTCTATAAGTCATTGTGTCCCTCACAGGTTTATTGAAATTGTATGTACATTTAAACTGTTTTACATTTTAATGTAGTCATTTGTCTCCTGACTACAAGACGCTTGTTACAGATGTGGGGCGATGCTTTCATTTGTCGTCTCTTGTTTCTGTCTGTTTGAGCTGTTTAGCCTCGCTAGTGCTCTTCCTAATCGATAACCTTGTCTATCGACTGCTTGGTTTTCATTTCGCTCTTACCAACACACGGCGTCCCCATCAAGATGAATTAAGCAGAACTTAAAACGGGACTCTTCGCCTGAATAGTGCTGAAGCGCTGCTGGGGGGGGGCGTGCACAGCTTCAGTCCTCTACGGCGGGGATAAACGCTGGAGCGCAGCCCGCCGCCGCCTTCGCAAACATTTCCTGTTAAATAAGGAAGCCTTTTGGGAGACGCGCTTCGATTCCCCTACCGCGGTACCTACATCGGCGGATGACGCGCAGGATCCCACCGTCCTGCACGTCCGGGGCTCTTCTTTCGCCGCGTCGTCCCGCTGGAGGACTGTGTGCTAAAGAGCCAGTCTGTCCGATCTGACTATATACCTGCACTACAATAATAATTAATTTATTTTCAACTGCTAAGTATGCCTAATCTTACACGATTGCAAATTGCTTAGTTGACTATATCATTTGAAGCAACTGTTTTAGGCCTAATTGCCGTTTTTTTTTTTTTTAAAGCCGGTGATGAATTAATGTCCCGCCCGAAATAGGACATAAAGCGCCTGGGAAGCGGTTAAATTGCAACTATGAAAATCGTGCGGGATCGTCAACCTGCACATGGACAAACGTGTCCGTGGATAAATGTTTTGATTGACGGGAAAAGCTGCAGGCCACGTTCTTAAATGCCATGTCCGTAGTAAAAACTACATTTTGATCAAAATGTCCTTCAGAATTAACCATGGTGAAGAACACTGCATATGGAGTAAGTAGACAGCAGGACGTTTGCATGTGATCCGTTTTCACCAGGTACGTTTTTGGGAGGTGCTGACAGACTTCGGAAAATGTCCTTCATAATCTCTTTTGAAAGGTTTTCCATGACTACGACACTGGATTTTGTCTCTGCAATACAGACTTCAGCAAAATTCGTCAATAAAACCTAAATATACGTTTATCTATTGATATGCAAAACACAATGCGATCCTGTACCAGATGGAAACTGGGATGTTCAATTTGTTTTGAACACAAACACGTCTGCCGAAATATTGACCCGGTTTGGTTCGGAGATTGCCTCTCTATTCAGTGACATGCGGGCCCCTCCGTGTTGCCATTTGCCGTGGAGGCTCGCTTCTGCGTTGCACTGACTGCGCCGGTGACCTTTCGTAGAGCAGTCCAACTTGATTAGCACATCAGGTCAGACAAAGTGTGCCAGCCCTCTAAACAGCCATTCCCAGGATTCTTTTATCAATGTCCAGTAATTAAAATGTCACCATTTAATTTTCAGGCCACACCGATCCTCTCGGAGCAATCTTTTCCTAATAAAGGGTGTAATCGAAATGCTATTTTCATTCGAAACAAAAAAGGCTGCAAGAGGCGATTTTAGTGTATCAAGTCGAGGATCAATATGAAATAAGCGGATTGATCTGCCTCTAAAATTAAATTTATTGGGGTCATGGTTTTATATGGCGCTGATACAACTGTTAAATTGAGAACATTCGTTTTCAATAGGTGCGTTTATTAAACTTCCACTGAATTAGACTGCTGTGATTTATGTGGCAATCTTTCAGTTGGCCTCCAGGAAAAACCTTTATTTTTGTATGATACGGTTCCGTAAGTTTTAACCTAAACATTTCCTGGGCTGCTTCAAAAGTAAACAGATCAGGGTATTTTCTATTTTTTAATTCTTGCTGTGCCCTTTTTGTTTTTTACTATCGATAGCTGGTAAGCCTTTTCGTAAGGCAAAAACAATTTTATGCTTGTATCGAGGATATTGTAATGTTAAATTGTAATGTTCTTAATTAAATATTGATGTCGTCATTATTTATGTGTTAATTACTACGGTGTAAGTGCTAGTTGTATGAATTCGGAAGAAGGGCGGTGTATACTTGGCTGATACCGTTAATGAATTAGCATATGGAATAGCAAAAAAAGGAAGGTTAACAAATATGTGGTTTCCAGTTTAACCTCTTCCGCAATTACGTGGCCGCGTGATGTTGCTAAATAATAAATAAATAATTAAGGCTCGTCCTGAGGTCACGGGCGCCTCCCCGCCGGTTTCCGAGTTACTCTCAGCGCCGCCCGTCTCCGCTCCGCGCTGAATCACCCCCTCGCAATAACACTCTCTTCCAGCCATCTGCCTGTGCTCTGGAAAACGTTTAATAACCCGCTGTGCATTTACAGAATCCAATAGACATTAATTCTGTACGACAGCCTTTTGGTTTGTTTGTTTGTACAAAGCAATCATGTGAATAGGGAGGTTAGTGTTAAAGACGGCATCGCATAAAAAGTAAAGGTGCTATGTTTTGTATTATTAAGCATGGGTTTAATTGTTCCAATTTTAATTGTGAATACTACCCCGCCCCCCCTCCAAAAAAAGCTTTTTAATTCATTGCAAGTTTTGCCTACAGTTATCTCCTTTTCCCACAGTATTTCCCAGCGTCTACATACCAAAGAGAGTGTTTGTTTCGTTTATATTATTGTCTTAATTGCCGTGATTCGTGGATAAACTGGATAAATCGATTTCACTCAAGGTGCTCCCGAATAATAATCACAATAATATGCATTTACTTTTAGTGCAACGCGATTGTCAATTAAACAAATTGTTTTTTCTTTCTTGGGGAAAAACCGCCAGTCATCAGCCGTAGTCATTAGTCGCTTTACACTGGAGAACACTGACTCATTCAAAGCTCAGCAGGCATGTAATGGGACATACTGTACATATGAGAAGGGGCTGCGCGTGCTGTGGTGTTGCTTTAAAGACTGTCCTGCTCTCCACGTGTGACAGGAGGGCCGACTACTCTGACGGCGCCGCCAATGGATACTGTATGGCGATACTACACCGGTGGCGAAACATTGTCTTGGGATTTAAAACGTATCTAAATCTAATTCTCACCCATACCGAAGTCTGGAAGATCATAGTTCCTTCTCCACTGGGTTAAATCTTCTACAGATGAGAGGTTTCTGGAGGCTGACCGGCGTCTGCTCCTTTGCGTTATGTTCAATAGTAAATTTTATCCTCAGTCTTTTCAGGTGGTTGGGGTCTCGGTGCATTGTTTTTCAACGACTGAAATGTGTGCATACTCTTGTATCGATTGCTGTCTCCAATAAGTAGATTGACATAGTGGCTATTGCCAGTCGAACACTTACAGTATAAAATTTCACTACACATTTCATCATGTCGTTGGACGGATAATCTAGGGTTACTTCCAATGGGACATGCTTTCAGACGTACTGTACACTTTATATTTGTTATTGTTTTGAAGGGAAATGGAAAAGTAATAGACTGTATGCTGGACAAGTCCTCTGCCAGTTTCGTAAAGAAACATCGTACATTAGTGCATGTTTTAATCAGAGTCGGGAGGCCTGCCGGGGCCTCACAAACAGATACAATTAATATCCAAAGCTGGGAAGCAAATTAGCGCAGAGCCGTAATACTCCACTACCGCGCAGGGCTTTTTCTTAATTAAAACTTTCATTGGAATAATGATAACAAAACAGAACAAGTGCTGCACGTCTTCACTGACTTATTTTTAAAAACAAAACATTTAATCTCTCTAGCTGATTATAAACAAAATAATTACATCTGTGAATGTAATTATTCGTGTTCAGAAATGCTTATATGGAAATTTAAAAAGTGCCTGCTACGCTTCTGCTTTCTGATAGTTTCAACAAAAAAAAACGGAGTCACAACATTTTAAAGAAGTGTCACGTCCTTGCCATTGTTAACATCATTAAATTAAACTTTCGCCTTGTCTCTAGCGGGAGGCAAACTTGATTGTATTCGGCAGAAAAAAGTAGGTTGAATTTGGCGTGTGTCCTGTTGTGGACCTTTGAACTTTCAAGATGTTGGTCATCCTGCTCCGATTCTCCTGAGACACGGCGACTTAAGATAAGTTCTATTTTAAAAAGCTATGATTTTCATTGTTTCCAGAAGGTGCAAAGTAAAACTTTACTGTGCACTGATTTTAAAGCATGCCATTGTAATTATCTAAAATGCCATTTGTTCATTTATTTACTTATTCATGCATTCATTCATTGGACAGACGCTTTTCCCCAAAACAACTTGCTGTTCACTGCACGTAACAAGTACATTAAAACAACAAATACAATCAAGACCAGTGCACAACCATGCAACTGCATGAGTATAGCACTGGTACCTATGTGATCCTGTCTTATTAAATCACAATATAAAACAAGAGTTTACGTTTAATAGCCCCTGTAACGTCGCGAGAGAGTCGTTGACTGATTCCACTGTAGTTTTGAATAATGAGATACATGCAAATTATCCTGAGCGTTAACATAGTTTGGAGAATTTAAAAAAATCACTTCCAAACTATGGAGTACCCATTCTGGAGATACAAAAGTAGGACAATAAACAGTTTAAAAGGCAAGAAATTGAGAAGTTTAAACATCTAGATGATAAACGTAGATAACAAGGAAATAGCTAATGGTAACGTAAACAATAGGCAATGCATCTGTCATTTAACAACGCCGTTAATACTGATGTCACTCAGAAGCTGTGAGCGAAAAAAACACAAAAAAAGCTCTTAGAGATGCGTGCTGTGTGCGATTTTGCTGTAGTGGCGAAGCGAAGATTTGTTTCCCTATTGCCACAGCTATCGTTTAAAAATCGGAAAGGAGAACAACGTACGGTTTACTCAATGACAATGTGCAGTCTATAATTAAGCTGAAGTGCGCTTTCTACGAAAAGGTATCCGCAAAAGCAGACAGCGCCATTCAGTTCCATTTCACCCGCTATGACAGATGTTTCCTCTGTTACCTGGCGCAATTTGCTTGGCTTTTTTATTTGTCCGACGTTGCTTTCACAATTCGTATTTAAAATTTGGCCTTCAAAGTACATTGTATGGCAGAGTAAAATTTTATGTATATCAAAGGATGCATTCAAACAGCTTTTTAGTTATGATTTTATCGTTTTATCTTTGATAAAAAAAATAAATTTGTACAGCACTACACCTTAGAGACTAGACGTGAAGTCTGACAAGTAGACTATAGTCTTTAATGGTTAAGGATTTATTACAGATTTTTAAAAATGTGTGTGACTTTTATAGATGGTTACCTCTATGGCAAGACCAGATACAAGGCAAATATTGACAGAGTTGGGGGTTTGTATAAAAGTCAATGTACATTTAAAATGTTCTACGATTTTAGTTTTAAAACATGTTTGGCTCGCGTTTCCCTCCCGGCTGTTTATCGAATGCTGCTGTCTTCGAAATGTTACTGGATTCATTGCTGCATGATATTTTGTTGCACGTGCGTAAATCTAACGGTAGACTTTGCAAATTAAAATCTTTTAGTGAGTACAGTTTAGCGACTTTAATCTGCGCAGTATTAATATTTAAATGCTAATTTGTTTAAACAATTGAAAGCACGCAAATGCGGCTCAGATCATTTACTCTAAGAAAAAATCTTATTCAAGTCTGTCCAGAGGTAATGGAAGGGCTCGTCTAGAATTACCGCTGAAAGGTCTAATTAAAAGCGGACGGGCTGATCTGTCGCTGTGCCGGTGCTGAACCCAAACGCTGATGAGTGTTTTAGGATATATGAGCCCGTAACTTTTCTCAGGAATAATCAGTAACAATGGGGCATTTAACTTGTGCTCTGAATTATTAAGAAGAGTGAAATAATTACAGTATAAAATTGTAATTATTGTTGGGGGGGAGGAAAACCTCTTGATTGTGAAAGATGATACGGAGCAGCGAGATCGGGTTTAAGTTCCTCTGTCCATTAATATTGCAGCGTTCTGGGCCGATAGCTCGCTGTCAGATCTCAGTTTCGGAGTAGCTAAAATTTTACAACTTCGATGCACTGGACGATTTCATTGAGTCCAGATCAAACATGAAACGCCGCGAAACGAATGCGGTGTGCACGGGAGCCTAATCGGAGATCATCATCCGTGTTAATTGTAGTTGTACATCATTAGCATTATGCAAATATGCTAAATATGACTGACTGGAAGGTTCCTGCCGTTTCGCCTTTTAGGGCTGTTTCGGAGAACCGATGAAATCTTATTCCGATTTCTGAACTAACGTGAAAGTATCGATTCTGAAAGGAGATTACGCAGTTCCTGTCTCGATTATCTCCATTGGAAACATTAGGCATGTATTGTACGTTGCCTATCCAGCACTTGTCGAATGCATACAGACCAAATATATATTCGCTATAAAAATGACCAAGACCAGTGATAAATAATGCATAAAATATTATGTAACCCGTGCCTTGGTTAACAGCAAAAGCTGTTCTAGTTCAATAAGGTCTGCTTAGCAAAAGTATAGCTTGAGGCCGTTTGTGGACGTTTGATTAGGGTAATTGTTCACGTTTTGGCCTAGACAGTATGATTAATTACAGTTTAATCAACGCGTCCATTAAGGACACTTAATAATATGGCATTGTTTAAAGAACCCCGGGAAATTTGGACTCTTTATGCATTGTAAATTGTATTTAAATGGTATCCTCCTCTCAAGTAAGTTCTTGAATCTACAGTCGTCAGTCGTCCTATAAAACTGTCCGGTGGAAAATGATTATACGAACACCTAGACAAGGTGCTGCTGCTGTATACTCATCATTATTGTTGTTGTTACTATCGATGTTTTTTGGTTACACTTATTGTAAGAAATTATTATTGTTGTTGTTGTTGTTGTTCCTCAAAATACCCCTTCATTAAATTAATGCGTAGATATTATTTTGTTAGCTCTGGGAATAACTGCCATTTACTGCCATTTTCATTTTGTGCGTTTGAATGTGTTTGTAAAACCTTCTCATTTTACTAATGTAACTGCATGCATTTCCATGTGTATACATGCGTGGCTCTGTATGATTTTTGTTTTAATTAGGAATATTAGGACAATTGCTCTCAAACACACGTAGTCATGGGAATCAGAGCAAAATTATAGCATACACCCAATCTTTCATGTTTATTCTTAGATTGATGCCTTCATAGGCTCATGTTTTACAATAGACCGATAATAGATATTTCATTGAAGGACTCAACAAGGTTAACCGGGGGGCATTGATCAGACCGTGTTGTTAACCGTGTCCGAACACTTACCTAAGACTGAGGCCAGAACCTACTCTTTTAGCTGTGCGCGCGCGCGCGCTACATTTCTCCCCATCTAAAGATCCGTCGAAAGTGGGTGTATCCATGATGTGATACAAGTCAACCCAGTTAAAATATTGTTCAGTGGATCTTGTAAAAGTATAATGTTTGAAAAAACGTTGTCGAGTACCCATTTTTGAGAGAGAAATTATATGACATCCACAATACCCCCCAAAATAACGTTCAGTCAATTTTCCTCTCTGATTTAGCAGAATATAGTAATTGATTCCACGCGTCTATGAGAAAGTAAATACACGGAAATGTAACACAAGAAATAATAAAATATGTTATTTTGAGGATATCGATTTTTAGATAATTATTTGACTATCAGTATTTCTTGATTTGTTTGTCACTGCCGTATTCGGATACGAATTAATGTTAAGAACTACTGTGAAACAATTGAACAAATGTCTAGACCCAAATTTTGTCTCGTGTCAAAACCCTTTATTCTCCAGTCTTCCGATGTACTTATAACTCTGCTCTAGAGAGACTCGTAAGGACATCTACAGCCTAAACATATCAATCGAGCCTTAAAAACGGCCAGTAATGTGTGGTTTTTATTTTAAAGTATCTTGTTAGTTAATAGAATCATCGATGCGCACCTTACCTGTGCCGTCGGACTGAGGAGGTGAAGGCTACGTTATTTATCAATAAAAACGCCGTAGCCAACTCATCATGACACGCTAAAGTAATTATTGTACATAAACAAATTACAACGACAATATATTTGGATTACGGACGCACGTGCTTTTTCGCTCCTATTGTTTCCAGCGTGAAAAAAGATCACAGGTTCAATTTAAATTGTCTGGTTGACAACCATGATTGTCGTTTTCCGCCGGTCCCGAAGGCAAACAGTTAATGTAAATATGTTGGTGCTAAGTGGGTGTGCCTTGCCATTAGTTTAGCTGTCACTTGATCAGCGCTGAGTATCTTCAGTGAGGACTAGCGAAGGGACCAGGGCTGCCATGTGGTCACTCACCTCCCGCTCCCCACACACTGCACGAGAGTCGAGCAGGATGGAGGTCCACTCGTTGCACTGAGATAGACAGAGAGAGAGGGAGAGAGTGAGTGAGAGATCAGCAGGCTGATAGACTTCAATATCTCTCACAAAAGCTAAACACCGAAATCCGACACCAATTTCGCCTCGAACGCAGGACGATTTCTGATAGTCACTGATAAAAATTTTGAGACCCGTTCTGTATAATTAGAGTTTGCTGTTTCCAAGGAACAGTGATTTCCTCCCTCGGAATAAGGTAAGATCGTTCGCTGAGAATTATCTTTCGTGTTCTTGCTGATGCGATGCCCTCGTCATTAGTCTAAATACTGTAATTTTGAAGAAGATCATGTGTTGCACGTCTTAAAGTGTATAAATGAATCGTGGCTCAGAATGACCTTTTCTTGTTCTCATATTTGTGCTTATAAATCGCTTAAATATTTATATGTTTTTTGGCCTAATTAAAGGTTATTTTCTTTTCCACGTAAATTAAATTCACGGCCTACACATGATATACCACATGTAAATATTGTATATTTGTACGCAAAGCCGTGTCGTGTTACTGACTGAAAACGATCATTTAGAAACGAAACGTTGCTTTGAGCGGTAGCAATTTCAATGTTTTAATTATACAAGACAGGGCTATTATTAACAGATCAAAGACGCACAACTGAATCTGTGTAATTACAACGAAAGCGGCTTAGTGGTCCTTTACATCGAAGATAAGCTCATCGGCACGGCTCAAAGTCCATGTTCCTTCTGCTCTCCTGCGTGTTACCATCTTTATTGGCAGAGTTAAGTAATCTTCCTCACTGCTGAGCCGACCTAAAGGCGTTTAGGAGACGTTTCGGGACCATACTGAAAATAAACTCTTCGGGATATGCAATTCTGACCAGTTATAAAATATACGAGCACATATATAAGTAATAAACAATGGCAGGAATTATACAGAGCAAATGCAACACCCCCCCCATTCTTTTAAAATTAACAACGCAGATAAACGAAATTGTTCTGTATCAGGATGACCTTAATCCAGGTAACTTGTATTGTATTTAGATTAAAGAATTTTGGCGAAAAATCAAGGGATATCTTGCAGGTTCTATTGAACAAATTTTATTTTATTTTTATTTGAAACAGACGGTCAGTGGTGACCAAAATGAAACGTAGCGACAACGAAGGTCACTTCCTTCTCATAATTACCGACTGCGTTTCATAAACTACAGATACGTTATACATGAGGCCTTTCTCCTTTATTTTGCAGTAATGCTATGTGATTATTTCTGTTATTATGTTTATCTCAATATATTTTCAAAGTTATGCATTTATAATTATTACAGAAGAAATATTTTTGAATCGATTTTATTACTTTTCATTTTTAAATGTTTCTATAATAAATCACATATATATTTAGCATATGATATGTTAAAGAAAATTATCCTTTTGAACAGCAAAAATATGTCGCGGTATATTCTTTCAAACCAACAATAATGCGGTTTCAAAAACCTCACTGGTCCGCTTCATTTACTGTGAAAACCGGTGCTTATATGGAACATTCAAATACTATTGCGTAAATGTTTGATTGCAACATTTTGCCTGTACATGTAAGCATGGTCGAGACTCTTTTAAAATAATAATGGAAATGTTTCATTATTATTTCAGACTTCCAGGAATGGAGTCGATCCCCAGTCAGCTTCCAACGGGACGAGATTCCAGCTCTTCCCCGAACTCCAAACAAGAACTGCAGCCATACTCGAGTACCAGCTCTCTTAAACCCAACCAAGTCAGTGAAACTGCGTTATATGGAGTTCCCATCGTGTCTTTGGTAATAGACGGCCAAGAAAGACTCTGCCTGGCACAAATTTCAAATACTTTATTAAAGAACTACAGTTACAACGAGATCCACAATCGACGCGTTGCTCTTGGGATCACCTGTGTGCAGTGCACACCGGTTCAGCTCGAGATTTTGCGGCGTGCGGGGGCGATGCCCATATCTTCAAGGCGCTGCGGGATGATCACCAAGCGCGAGGCCGAAAGGCTCTGCAAATCATTCCTCGGCGCTCACAGTCCTCCCAAACTACCCGAAAACTTCGCATTTGACGTGTCCCACGAATGCGCCTGGGGAAGCCGCGGTAGCTTCATACCAGCTAGGTATAATAGCTCTAGAGCGAAGTGCATTAAGTGCACATATTGCAATATGTACTTTTCTCCAAACAAATTCATTTTTCATTCTCATCGTACTCCCGAATCAAAATACACGCAGCCAGATGCGGCTAATTTCAATTCTTGGAGGCGCCACCTCAAATTAACAGACAAAAACATATCGGAGGACGTGGCCCACGCGTGGGAGGACGTGAAAGCCATGTTCAATGGGGGAAGCCGTAAAAGGACGCTGCCTATGGGGGGGTCTGAGCGTTCTTCTCCTCTAAAACAACAGAGCTCCGGCAGCCTTCCTCAAAGCAATTCACCCGAGATTCCTCACAAAACAATGCGCTGCGAAGAGGAGCGAGATAACCTTAGCCTGGCGAGCAGCGTGCGCAGCTATCCCGTCATTCCTGTGCCAAGTAAGAGTTTCGGGATGCTGCAGAAAATACCGCCGCCGCTCTTTCCACACCCGTATGGATTTCCAGCGTTTGGACTGTGTCAAAAGAAAGACGATGGCGTTGGAATGGGAGAACAAAATAAGACCAATCTGTCTGGTGTGTTTTGGCCCGGTGCAAAGGACAGTGTATACCCTTCTTTCCCGATGTTTTGGCCCGCGACTGGCAGCCTCCCCATCCCACCTTACCCGCAGTCGCAACCTAAGCCGCCCACAGAGCTTCTGAGCATCAGGCAGAATGAGCAGGACACATCAGAACAGAGCGACCGCAGCACCAATACTCCGAAGGACAGTCTTTTAGACAGCGAACGGTGCTCCAGTACTCAGTCTACCAGAAACGAAGAGGACAAATCCGGGGATGAGACTAGATCGATGGAGGGAGTGCCCATCGCCCCAAGAAAAATAAGTTACATCTCTGCTTTTAGACCAGTCGTCAAAGACGCCGAAAGCATAGCTAAGCTTTATGGAAACCGAGAGGCGTACAATGGGGCCCGCTCCGGGTACATGTCACCAGATTTTATGAGCGAAAGTTCCAGTTATAGATCTGTGTCCCCTGACGCGGACAGCGCGGAAGAGCCGGAAGTGGATGTGGAATCGAATCGGATGCCAGAAGATGAGGAATCTCTTCAGCTTTCAGTGGAGGACCACCAGAGCCCACCAGCACTGGTCATCTCTCAAGCCAGTCCAGAAAAGAGCCAGGAACCTGAACCCGAACCACCGGCCGCCCCGGAGGACTCCCAGAGAGCGAACTTCAGTGAGGCCGGATCCCCGGGCGAGGAGAGGCAGAGTGAACCGTTAACAGAGGGCAATAAGCACGCATCTTTGTACGAAGTCAGTATGCCTCCTATATCATTCTCTTCCGTGTTCAGATTCCGCAGATATATACGAAGGAACACCACATTCATTTGTGTGAACGGGAAAATGGACTTAATCCATCGAATCCAAATTAAATGTACATTGTAAATAGAAGTAAAAAACCATGACGGGAGATTTCTGAATTTTATGGCACTTCAAGAAAGTGTGAACAGAATTGTATTTTCCTATTTAATCATTTTTTTTTTTCTTAAAAGACATAGATTGCAAACTACATTTGCAAATTAATTTAACAAATACGCGGCATAGCGCACAAAACGAAAAAAAAAGTGTTTTTATTATTTTTAGCTACGCTACTTGAAGTACTTTAGATTCTAGGTAGCCTACTTAATTTTAACTGATAAGGTCATGGCGGTATTTGGGCTTTGAGCTTTGAAGAACTTCAAATCAAATTTCAGTAATTTGTATAGAGTGTTCATCCTTGTTTATTTGTAATTGCTGCTCCCAAAATATCCTTATAATTTGGCCTAGATAGCTGCGATATTAGGACTCTGAAAGGGGGTGCAAATTAGGACATATAAACATTAATTGCGTGTTACCCGTGCGCAATTTGGCCTTGGGTACTTGGCTATATCAGATCTCCACAGAAAAGATCGGGAATTGTGTGGCAATCGAGAATTGAGGGTAATTACATTTAATTGCGCGGTTCATTTTACAGGTGTACGCACGTGAAAGGGATGATCACATGCCCTTGAACGTCCCAGCTAATTTTGGACCAACCAATAATTATCAGTGCGGGCTACTGGACTCAAACGGTATACGATTGCTCGTTTTCCTCATACTCAAGTAAATGTAAAACAAGTGGCTTTTACAATTTGAATAAGATATGTATTTAAAATTAAAAATGTCATCCTGAAATGTATTGCATAACCATCGGTTTTGACTGAAGACAATAATAATAATAATAATAATAATAATAATAATAATAATAATAATGGTGATAATTGTGATTGTTCTAATGTTTTTGTGTTATGCTCAGATATACGGAGATTCGTTGAATGCTGCTTTGTCCAGTAGAATTGAATAGATGTGTTTTTTTGCTGTTTAAGATTCACATAAAGAAGACATTTCTTCGACACCGAAAGAGATGGACTTGAAGAAAACTTACCAGGATCAAGGCACCGTCTCCAAGGAAAGTCCGAGGGAGCTACACGCCGGTGCGTTTCGTTACATTCCTGCGGCGCCACTTTTATTTTTGATATTTTAATTTTTATAGTTCATTGCTTTCATGGTAGCGCATCGTGTGTATGAGTATTTAGTGTACACCTGCATTGGGGTAAACTGGAACATATACATGAAAACGCGTAAATATCTCATTGCGGCCGAAGTCAGTCCAATTTGAAAAGAATTGCTCAGCGGACCATGAAGGGTGCGTGTGTTTTGTTTACGCAGGTGAAGAGGTGGCGCGCGGCGATGTTAACAGGGTACCATTCATGGAAAAAGACCTCGAGAACATGGCAAAAGGTAAATGTCCCAACGTGAATGGCGAGTGCAAGCGCTTTGTTTTTATTTGAAATTATTTTTAGTAAAATGATATTAATCTCATAACACCAGCGTTCAAGCACTACACATATTTACCGAAAAAAATCCGTCTTATTTCACCACAATCTCGCAGTTCTTTGTCACGGGTATTGCCCTCTCTAACGAATAAACGGTCTCATTTAGCCTAAGTACACATTACAGTATACATGAGCATGTTTTGACAGAATGCGGATAGCTTGAGGAGAGAACTCATGATTGCGCACCGACATCCCAGCCTAACGATGCTCAGAAAACTACGTTTTGCTAAGATGTATTATTACTGCACAGTTGAAGCAACTTGGGGGGAGGGGGGTGATGATGAAAGGTGACAGTATGCGATTCTGAGTATGTTATTACCAAGTCATTGTCAATAGGGCGTATCGTGTAAATCAGTTTGTTCTTTACCTCATCAGTCGTCACGCCGTATGAATACGAGGATACAGGTTTCGCGTTTACTGTTAAAATTGATAAAGAAATCGTAAAGTAGTTCAGAAAAGCAAATGACTGTGACGTCACGTCGCTTGTAAGTCCCTGCAGCAGTGCTCTTATCGCCGCGGCTAAACGATGGGAAATCCTCGCGCTAATGCAATCACGTAAAAAAGGAAACACTTCATGAGTAATAGCAGCAATATGAATATCGCACTGTGACTATGGAAACGCAACAAATTATCCGCCTTTATCCGGATACAGTAGGCCTTCCACGCGCTCTTGATAGGGGTTAAATGCCTTGTATGGAGTTAGTTATTGTCCTCTGTCGTCATATTAGTACCATTAACCGTTCAGAAGTTATTTATATATTGACAGAATATTATGGTATATACGTTAAGCGCATAATAACGCGTATTACATAATTGCGAACATTTATTCTAATATCTGGTTGTCTTGTCAGGCAATATGGGTCCTAATTATTATTGATATTGTTGTTTGAATTTTTTGATTGATAAAGATTGATGGGCCACTGAATAGGCCTGTAATATAATTTTATCTGAAATTCTTTCCAATCGATTAACAAACGCATGGCTTATTCGAATGTTTCATTGTTCATGGTGATGTGTTCACTACTTGCGGCGTTTACTGCTTATATACCTATTTCATGTACTATTTCTATTATTGCTGTTCATTTGTTAAAAAAATAAACTGCAGGTCTTACTTCTTCCAAATCTACCAGATATAGACAATAGACACTTGACTGTAACGTGAACCGAATAGTTACGGCCAGTGGTTAACCACCCAAATAAGCTATTTCACGTTTAATGCTAAAAGATCCTAACCAACTGGTTATAAGTGTTAAGACCACAATATTTTATTTAATGACTCATGTAATGTTGAAAATGTGTGATTTATTGGATCATTTTAAACAGATCCTTGGGGAGGAAGCACGTGCGATTAACTTAAATGGCTAAAACACACCATTGGTTGACACGCCGCCCAAGCGCAGGCTCTTGATATACTAATATGGCGAAATACCGTATTAGAAGCCAAGCTGCTCTCGTGACCAATGAGGGCGCTGTAGGCCAGCTGTGCGCGTGGTAATTGCGATAAAAATCCCAAGCCCAGGCCACGCTGTGGTACATTGTGTCAGTCCTGAAAATCACTTCCGTTAAAATAACGTTACTATATTTCAGTAATCTAGGATAAATCGAGATGAATAATATTTTGTTTTTAGCATCCAGTTCCAATTTGGTATGCTATATTTAATGTACAAATCAGGTTACATTTCTAAACAAACTTCTTATTAGCTGCATGTAGTTCTGGCAAGCCCTTCAGAACGTAATGAAGAATTCGTGCATGAAGTCTGGCGCCTTAAGAGATAAAAAATTAATACACCGTCACCTTATTGCGTTTTTATGCAGATTTCGTGTTACAGAAGTACGTTCTGTAATGCCGGGACAACATAGTTCAGTTAATATTCTATATTAAATTTCATTTTGAATTAATAATAATTTAACAGTATTTTCTATTACCTTAAACTAATTGTACCCCTTTCGCCCTGAAGCAGTAATTATCGTGCAACTCATTGCTGGAAAAGCGTGGGTCGTTGTCGCCATACTAACCGTTTTAGTATTCAAAGAGATCATACACCATAAATAGGTAAATTAATGATTATATTTAGTGATGGCGATACTAGTTGTATAAGTATTAGTCATATTTAATACGTCATCTGTATTTAAAGTTATTGCGTTTCCACCATTATTATTGTTGTTGTTGTTGTCGGCATCAGAAACACTAGGCTACCTCAATGACAAAATGTTGCTACTGGCTCTGATTTTTAATATAATGCAAATGCCGTGAATTAGTAAAACTAACACAAACATTGTTTTGCAGATGAACTGCAGCGTCAGCTCGTGGAACAAGTGGAACTCAGAAAGAAGCTGGAACGTGAATTTCAAAGTCTGAAGGGTAGGCTTTGTCAGATAAAATGCAGAAAATATGTATTTTACAGGTTTCGTAGATATAGCAGTGTGCATACATCTTTGAACAAACTATGTGTGGAAAATATTGTATTGACCAATTTTCTGTGCATACAACATATAGGCCTATCTTATTCTGAAATGCATTTAAAAATCTTTAGAATTCTAAGACGTTTTTGTAGCGTAAGATAAATGCCGCTTAACTGACCACCACTGCGTTGTCATTCACACTAACCAGATTTTAATGCAGTGACTATGAAGTAGCCTAAGATAAGGTCAAGCCCCGAAACCGAGTACTTTTAATAATGACTTAATACATAAACATGATATAAAGATGTAAAATCTGTAAACAAAGGCCTAAACGACGAACGGTTGCAGGCTTTGTAACATTTTGCTCTGATTACAATACAGACAATTTTCAAGATCAAATGAAAAGAGAACTTTCTTACAGAGAAGAGATGGTTCAGCAGTTACAGATAGTGCGAGGTGAGTTGCGCTTGTTAGGGCTTTCAGAAACCGTGCTAGTATACTAATTCATAATTAACATTTTAAAATGCGAAGAACTCACATTCAGTTGTTGATCAACAACAGATGTATTATTATAAGCTAATTTCAGTGAGATTTGCGCTGTCATCACAAACCGACCGTTTAAACGAAGTGGCCTAATTACAACAC
>JAAGVU020000008.1:1707937-1720093 GCA_011763525.2 Mormyrus iriodes | reverse complement strand
TTTGAGAAAGCACTTCTTTACACAGTGTGTAGGTAGAGTATGGAATAGTCTTCCTGTTAGTGTAGTACAAGCTAAAATGTTGGGTTCCTTTAAATCAGAGCTAGATAAGATTTTAGCAACTTTAAGCTATTAGTTGAACTCTCCCCAAACAAGCTTGATGGGTCAAATTTCTCATGTTCTTAAGACGGAGTGGCCAGGCGTCCCGTAGGGGAGCTGAAATAGCCACACCTTTAGTCATCTGTGTTCGTTTATTCAGATCAGAATTAGTGTCTGAGAATGAGTCTTCAAGCTTGTAGGCTGTGTCCTTTTGTACACCCCTCTTATCTTATTTCTTTCTCTTCCCCAACAGCCTCAGATAACAGCCAGCGGTTTCAAGAAACATGCTTTGCATTTGCTTTGACGCCTCAGCAAGTGCAGCAGATCAGCAGCTCAATGTGAGTCTCCCTGCATTAGCAGTTGCGTGGCCACACTGAGGATGGGCAGGGTTCCCTGTCTCCCGCTAAGGAAGAATATTCACTTTCTGCTAGTAAATATCACTGTAGTGTGAACGCTGTCATGGTTCCTCCTTGTGTAGTTCCCCTGTTTGCTTCTAACTTGCCCGTGTGTCACTCTTTATTCAGGGACATCTCTGGGACCAAGTGCGACTTCACCGTCCAGGTCCAGCTGAGGTACGTCCCCATAGCTTCCTGTCCCCCGGCATCTGCACCATGAGCTCACGGCGTTCCTTGAAAACGAGCTCATCTCAGATTAAAAACATCTCCTGGCAGTTCATATTGTTCTTCTGATGAGGTGTTTTACAATAACTCTTACTAACTCATACCTCTTGGCTCGTTCAGAGAGCATCCTAATTTTACACAAATTTCGTTTTTTTTTTTTCTCCTTTTGGGCCTGCTGCCGTTAGTCAATACTTACTGCAAAAAGCACAAGCTGTGAGTCATGTCAGAATTAAATGTCTGTTTGGTAAATAAAGGCACATCTTGTCATTTAGCGAGGCATTGGAATCGGCTGATTTTTGACCTGTGTTTATAGTGATGCTGTACACCCACATTTTTTGGAGTGCTGTATAATATACAATGTAAAATATTGTTTATGTCGTCCATCCTGGCCTGGCCTGCCCCCTACAGGTTTTGTTTATCGGAGACGAGCTGTCCTCAGGAAGATCACTTTCCTCCCAACCTGTGTGTGAAAGTGAATGGGAAGCCCTGTAGCCTCCCGGTGAGTGGCACAGCATGGCATGGCATGGCCTGGCACAGCCTGCCTGTTACAGGCATCAGCCTGCTGATATCAGTCTTATTAGGAAAAATGGCCAAACAGTTATTAGTTAGACTTACAGTGCTGCTTTGCTAAGAATCGTTGAGGTCCTGATATACCATGGACATGTCATACATATGCTGGTCATGTGATTACAAAATGTCTGAACAGTCATGTTCTCAGCTGTCTATCCTGCTCTTTCTTCTGCCACATCTCTGACTGCTGCCTCCTCTCCCTGCCAGGGATATCTTCCTCCAACCAAAAATGGTGTAGAGCCAAAGCGACCAAGCCGGCCCATCAACATTACCTCATTGGTCAGGCTGTCGACGACTGTACCCAACACCATCGTGGTGTCGTGGACCTCTGAGATCGGAAGGGTATGGGTTTGCCTCTCCGGGCCACTGCATTTCCCAGCAGGCGTTTGGTGCTCAGTTACGATGACGGTGATTAAAATCAGTGTCAGAGGAGACTTGCCATCAAACCAGCTTCCATCTCCCAGTGCAAACACTGGAAGCAGGATCAGCCCCGAGCGAGCCTCGGAAGCATATTTCTTGGTATTTCTCAGCCTGATGCCGTCAGACGCCTCGCCAGTCCTCACCACGTTATGTCATGACTTCATGGGCGTGTATCTCAGTGCCTGCACACGCCTGAAGCGGGGCCTGAGCACGCCACCGGTGTGAAATCAGTTGTTGTGGTTTCTGCATATCCTAAACCAGACAGACATTCTTATGCCATTTTCGCCCATGGCAAGCCATAGTTCAAGGGCTTAAAGCTGCCAGGAGTGCTCAGACTTGGGAGATGTCTGAGTCAAAATTTTGCATTCCCACACGCCGGATGCCACAAAGGGGGCTATTGTTCACCTGGAGAGCAATGAAATTGCCTTTGGTCCATGGCTGCGCAGGTGCAGCTGCCCTGAAAGAGCTGTGTGTGTGTGTGTTCTCAGAGCTACTCCATGGCAGTGTACCTGGTGAAACAACAGTCCTCCACAGTCCTGCTGCAGAGGCTGCGTGCCAAAGGAATCCGGAACCCAGACCACTCCAGAGCTCTCAGTAAGCGGGGGAGGGATGGATGGGGAGGGGCGCGCTGGAGGAGTGGGCAAGGAGCACGCTGGAGGAGTGGGGGAGGGGCGCGCTGGAGGAGAGGGGGGGGGGCAGACAGGGAGAAGGGGATGAGGGAGGGGCAGATCGGAAGAGCGTCGGAGGAGCAGGAGGTGGGTTCAGGGAGCTTTCGAGATGAAGCAGATGGATGGCGGGGGTGGGCCCGTGGTACGGCGGGTTCCGTAACACCAGCCAAAGCTGCTGCAGCAGTGTAGCATTGGGCGCATTTGTCTAGGCAGGGCTCGGCGTGATGGAAATGGACAGGAGTAGATGCTGAAGAGGGCGGGCCCTGCAGGACTCGTGCAGAAACGTGCATCACAGGGGGCGTGGCTTCTGCTGACTGACTTTCCCTTCCCAGACTCTGCTCTGTCACCACAGCACAGTGACGTGAGCATAAAATAATGCAGACTCTTAAGTCATTCTCAGTATTATGAAATATTTATCTAATTTTGTAAATGCCTGTAAATCCCACCGATGTGAATCTAAACAGGATAAATGTTCTTGCTCAGCAAAATGGCTAAACTGGTAAATGAATGGTTATCTAATAGTAAATCGTGGCCTTAAAAATAAGCAGAACACCTTGTTTGCCGGCCCAGCCCCACGGCCGCTCTGTCGCCGCGCGTGACCTTGGTCGGCTGTGGGGGGGGCCAGCTTGAAGTAGCGGCCGTTAACAAGCACTCTGCTTCCGTTTCCTCTTCCTGTGTCCGCAGTCAAAGAGAAGCTGACAGCGGATCCTGACAGTGAAATCGCCACCACCAGTCTGCGTGTATCGCTGCTCTGCCCGGTGCGTGAGCCCCGCCACCGGACCCGGCCTTTTTCGCACACACACACTGCTCACTACACCTCTGCTTGTCATGCGCTGTTCCTGCTGAAGCACCACCAGGTGATCACGTGTGAGCCAGTGGTAAATCTTGCTGTTGAGTGGTCGCATTGCCGATATGTGAAAGACACTCGGCCACGCTCCGTGATGAGCACCTGGCATAGAGTGCGGTGCCGTTAGTCGTGCTTAACCGACGCTTACAGCCCAGGGCCCCATGAGCCCCTGATGCTGTGACACGCTGATATGAGTCCACTGAAGTGCCAGAAAGCTGCCATAAGGAGGGCCTGTGCCTGGTTGTTCTGTCCTTAAAAGGTATTAACTAAGTCGCGTTCAATTTAACACCCATTTTTTATTTCATTTTAGTCTTAGTCCGACTAACTAATATGTTTAGTCACATTTTAGTCAATGAAATGACAAAAATTATCACTGTGATAATTTTGTCTGTTGTCCAAATAAAAAATAAAGAAATTTTAGTGTGATTTTAGTTATTACGAAGAATAATAAACATTATATTGAAAATGGGAGGTGACGTGTTCCAAAAGCCTAATCTGGCCTGCAGATCCATCTCTCGTTTCCTACAGAATAAAAACACGATGCAGTGTTATCTTGCTAATAATTGCCGGCAAGTTTCAGCGCTGGCCCTGGCGATATTAGACAGAAGTACATTGGTTATCGATCAAAGTTTCGGAAGCAGAAATATAAACAAAGATAAAGAAAACTAAGCAGTGGTGATGGAGTAGTAGCACTAATGTGTAGTTTAGCCATGTTTTTGCTTTGATTCTCATGCAAAAACCCCATATTTTCGTCAACAAGATTAACACTGCTTTAAATGTGTGATTGTGGGAGCAGACTGCCCCCTCAGGTGGGATGGCTGCACTGCAGGCTACCCGGGTCATGGTCAGTTTGGTGTGGAAGGAGCATTCAGAATTAGAGTGGGGGGCGGAGGGTGGGGTGGCAGCATCTGTTGGACTCCTGAGAAAGGAACTGGGGGGGGGTGCAGCAGTATGGGCCTGCAGGTGGAGAGCGCTGCTGTGAACACGTGTGGTATGTGGCCAGGAGGCGGCTTACGCTACGCTTCCTGTTTTCACACTTGTATAAACAACAGTGCCGAGCTGTTTACTCTACGCTCCGCCCTCCAGGGCTCTGGGCCCTATGGTTGCCATGCCAACCCTTTTCATTGGCATTCCAAACGCTCTGGCCTCTGTTTCACGGCTGCCCTTGTTTCCTATGAACTTTCTGTTCACGCGAGGGCCAGAGGACCCCCCCTTTTGAAAGGGGCCGCGTGCCATTGGCTCTCTGCTTGGCCGTGGCATTATTTTGTGCCGTGTTGGCAGCGTATTCCCAGGAAAGTATCGGTACCGTTTGATGTATAATGAACTTTTTGGGTTATCATAAAGTGGTAAACTAGACTGTACGTGGAAACTTTTATGATGTAGTTATGTACAGTTACGGTAAGGATTAGGAATGGAAGGTTATTTATATAAAATAAATGAATGCCAGTGTACAGAACAGATTTATGATAATCGACGGCGTTGTTTAACTATCTTTATCCCGCTTTGTGCATGATTAATGTCAGCTGTCATGAGCAATGCTGCCGTCAGCGGCCACGTCTCCTTCTGCGTGCCTGTGACACGGCGTGGCCTGACAATCCTGTCTCCCGTCTGCGCAGCTGGGGAAGATGCGGCTGATGATCCCGTGCAGAGCCATCACCTGCTCCCACCTGCAGTGCTTCGACGCCACGCTCTACATCCAGATGAACGAGAAGAAGCCCACCTGGGTCTGCCCCGTCTGCGACAAGAAGGCTCCCTATGAGCTCCTCATCATCGACGGGTGAACCCGCCATCCTTAGCTTGGGGCCGCATGCGGGCAGGGGAGGCTGGGAGGCCCACAGTCCAGCTCATCCTGTGTGTTCTGGCTTGGCCAGGTTGTTCATGGAGATACTGAACAGTTGCGTGGACTGTGACGAGATCCAGTTCAAAGAGGATGGGAGCTGGGCCCCCATGAGGTCGAAGAAGGAAGTGCAAGAGGTGGCAGCCTCGTACAATGGCCTTGAAGGTACGTGTCGTGTATTCACAGCATGGGTGAGCAGGTAGATTCATGGTCTGAAGTTGAAGAAATATTAAAATACGAGTGCCACTCTTACAAAATGCCCCGTTAGCATCTGTTGGTAAAATCAGGCCTTAACGTCTATTATTGTTTGTGTGTAGCAGCTGGTATAACTTTAGAAGTTTCTTGGAGATCTGTTGTGTGAATCGGAGCTCAGGGGGATTCAACAGAGAGATGCTGGGTGTGCTCATAGCCCCATTTGAGTTTCCCTGTGGACGCCGCACTGATCCAGCCCTCCTGGGGCTTTCCCGCTGCAGGCGCCTGTAGGACCGCCGTGTCCGAGCACAGGAACAGCTCGTCCCACGGCGGCGGTGGGGGCGGAGGGAAGAAGGTGGAGGTAATCGACCTGACACTGGACAGCTCCTCGGAGGATGAGGAGGAAGAGGAGCCCCCGCCGAAGAGGACTTGCCCCTCCCTGTCCCCCGCCTCGCCGCCTATCAACAAAGGGTGTGTCTCCATTCCGCCGTCGCGTGGCACTTAAACAGAGCTAGCGATAGTGAGCTTTAGCCCGCACACGTGCCGGCGTCCACCTTCACACTGTCCTGTGCCGCAGGGTGCTCAGCCTCCACACCCAGGCGTCCCCGGTGGCTCGGACTCCCAGCATGCTCCCCGTAGACACCAGCTACATTCCGCCGCCTCCTCCGCTGCATCCCATCCAGGATTACCGCCACTACTACCACGCGCCGAATGACCTGTCAGGTACGGGGGCCGGCCCGCTATTCCGGAAGGTTCACTGCTACTTGTCTTCTGAGGCTGAGCAAATTGCTAAAGCATACCCGGCTAACTGCTTCATTTTTTTTTTGTAGATCTGAATTTCTTCTCCTTTCTACAAGGTGATAATCACCAGGTAAGTCCCGTCCCGAAGCTCTCTCTGCCTTAATCCCCTTCAGGCCCAGTGTCAAAGTACAAGCCTTTTGACATATGAATACTGTTGTATGTCGAATACTACATTGGTGTTCATCACTATGGCTTCTTAAATTACACACAGAATTACTCCTGACATATAACAGATAATCGAAGGCACCCAGTGCATCAGGAAACATTAACTCGTGTCTAGTGTCACCAAACCGCTGCTCATAGATTACAAACTTACCCAAAAAGATTTTATTTTTTGACACGTCTATATAGCTAGATTTGTCATCATGGCTGGCAGTCTGCAGGTTCTGCCCCCCCTACCCCCCCGGCGCGCTCGTGCCACCAGCTGCCTGCTCTTCAGTCCAGGTGCCAGTTTCTTGGTGCATTGGTGCCACTCTGGCCTCCGTGGGCTGGAGAAGGTTGTAGGGGAGTAATCTGATACGCTGGTAAGGTTAGGAGCACCAGGAGTTTCGGGCTGCAGGGTCCAGAGGAGATGGGCTGTTAAAGTCAAGAAAAGAAAAATGAAGGAGAGATGTAAGCAGAAAGAAGGAGCGGAAATCTTAGAAATGGCCCGTGTGGAGAAGGCTTCCTCCACGACGCGCTCACAGCCCAGCTGCTTATAAGTGGACTTTCATCAGCTCTGCCACCAAGAACCACCTGGTTATAATTAGCAATTTTATGGGGCTGGAAAATGAACTGGATTGGCCAGTTGATGGTAAGCCCAGCCCATACTTTGAGTTCACCTCCAATCAGTTTGCAGCCTGTGTGACTGGCCCCTCCCCTCCCCTCCCTCCCTCTCTTCCCACCCCCCACAGCAGTACAGCATGGTGATGGCAGCTGCCGCGGCCGCCTCCGCCTCGGACGACCACGAGCTCCTCCTGAACCGCTTCCTGCCCTACGGCTCCTCCCAGGTGTTCCTGGAGCAGCCTGGCACGCCGGCGAGCAGCGCCCTGGCCCCCGCCAACGGAGGCAGCAGCAGCGGCAGCAGCAGCAGCCTGGTCTCGTCCAGCAGCCTGCGGGACGGCCTGCGGGACGGCCACACCCACCCCGGGGCACCGCGGCCCGGCAGCGAGGCGGCCGCCGCCTCCGCCGCTGCCATCTACGGCGCCATTCCCGACGTCATCTCGCTAGACTGACAGCCGGAACGCCGTGGCCACCAGCCCACCCTGCCCCCTCAAAACAGACTCAGACTCAGTTGAAACAAAGAAGATTAAAAGAAGTAAGGTCTTTTTTAAAAAAAAAAATAAAAAAACAGAAAGGATGATGCTGTGTGTACAGAGAACAAAATATATTTTCAGTTTTACTTTTGTATATAAACTGAGGACTTTGCCTGTCCAGTGCGTGACTTTCAGTTGATCTTTGGACACTGAAGATTTTTTCACAGCTATACGTTTGTTGTCCTCCAGTTATATTATAGCTTTTGTATTTCATTTTTGTTTTATTTTTTTGCTCCAC
Organism: Mormyrus iriodes; assembly: GCA_011763525.2. NCBI lineage: Eukaryota > Metazoa > Chordata > Actinopteri > Osteoglossiformes > Mormyridae > Mormyrus > Mormyrus iriodes. Next base: position 1,712,509 of record JAAGVU020000008.1, on the reverse strand, counting down.
ACAATGGCATTATTCTCTTCAGTGGTATTATGTTAGGCCAATCACTCTTCTATCTGAAATCATTGCAGGAATATTTCTTCTGCGAGAGAATTATAACTCGGTGGTTGACAGACGTGTTTTATTATTCAAATGTGCTGATCATTTTATAATGCGTTTAAGTTATGTAAGATATATTAACTGTTTAAAAGCATTCCCTGCGCCTTTTCAGGATGTAGCTATGGGGAGTGTGTTGATGGCTAAAGTGTGACGTGTCTTTCTGTCTTTGCACCAGCTGGGCCCGTTCAAAACTTTTCCAATTTTGTTGACAAGAAAGCAGTTATCTTAACCTTAGTTTTAACTGAAGACCGTGGTTTGAAATTGGGTTTAAAGTTATGGATGGATCACTTTTATGCCCCCCCTCCTCCCCAACCACTTTGTTTTTATTTGCACAATGCCAAAAACGAACCCATAGAAGAAGAGAGGGGGGTCCCGCAGTGAGGACATTTTGGTGACACTTTCTAAATGGCCTCAGGGAGACAGCTCCTGCGTGATGCTGAGGGCAAGAGGAGAACATGAGATCTTAGATGTGAAGGTATAGAAAACAGTCCCGTACTTTCATTGCTGTGGTAGTTATTGTGTTCCGGGGGGGGGGGTCCCTGAGAGGTGGTCTTATGAATAGAGTGAATACACTGTCCTTGTTCTTACTGGGAGGTTGGGGGCGCATTGTGGGCTCCGCAGCACGTCCGTCCTACATCTGATGACTGACTCACCTGGGTCTCTGTGAGGATCCTCTGGCCGAGTGAAGCACCACAGGGATGGCATTGATGACATGGACCGTGTGAATCCCTTCACAGACTTTGCTCGTAATTATTTAACCTGGTGTAAAACATAGTAAGGCTGTCTCTTGACTGTCTCTTACGTGTGATGTACAACAGCCCCCCCCCCCCACTGACTAGCCACGGCTTTGGAATTAGCCAACCACTGGTCAGTCACAGTACTTTTACTGACAAGGCACTTTCAGGAATATTAATCACAGTCAGATGTAACTGAGGCTGCTGGGTGATTGCTTAGGGGCCTGGCTATGTGAATGAGAGAGAGCCTAGGCTTTGGCTCACAGGCTTGTGGCCCATGGCTGCACCTTTTCTTTATGGGGAAATGCCTGCTCACTGTTGTAGAAAAGTCCAGAACATCACAGATGGCCGACTGACTCTATCTGAACGGTGGCAGCTTTATGTGGCTGATGGTTTCATCATACTGCAGTTTGGAGGATCAGCACCGTGTCGGGGATCCATGACGGACTCCCGTTCCATCCTTTATCATCAGAGGCATTTATCGTCCCATCTGCATTACCTTCCTCTGAGGAGGAGGCTCAGTCTTCATTCTGTGTCCCTGATGCACAAGAAGACCCAAGCTGTTACCTCAGCCGCTCGGAAATGCCGACGATCGTTAGGCAGACTCCTGTTATGCAGCCCAGCGTAGAATCTGCGTTTTGAAAAGTGACTGAATTTATTATATCAAATGAAAAGCCTGCATTTGTGTTGTTGTGTTAAACTAATTGGGATTCTGTCCTTAAACCGCGTATATAAGCCCAGCTAAACTGGGGCGTTGCTTTTTTTAATTATTATTTCTTGTCCTGTTCTGTAAAATTTCTGCAAGACTCTTCAGTAAACTGCACTCACTCGAGACCTGAGAAACTCCATCGCACAGATCTCTGCCCCTAATCAGGTTCCTGACTTAGGAAATCGCAGTCTGTGATGCCTTTTCGAGTGTAACATCCCAGACGGCATTCTTTTTAACCAGGTGAATCCCAAATGGTGCAGCTGCACTCCGCTGTCCCGCTTCCTCTGCCTCAGTGGAAGAGCCTCTCTCCCCAGTCTCAGCTTGATTTCTCCATCTATAAAATATGATCAGTATTTTTATTTATTATGTAATGTAATTTTTTTTTACATTTGTGTTTTTGATTTCCGTTGATGTATTACTGTTATGCACCCGCTTTCTCGTTTAATAATTATACAGCTCTATTTAAGGAGATCTTTGGTTAGTTACCTGTTATATATTAAAACAAGCATCTTTTTCTTTTTTTTTTCTTCTCCCTTTTAGGGTTTCACTCATGCAGAATAATATATGTAATATGTGGGAGTTGTTAGTCTTGCAGCTGCATCTGAGTTATTGCTTGTTTCGACATAATTGTGTGACCTGGGAAAGGCTGAGGGAAAAGAGAGAGAAGCCGTTCACTAGCATCTACGCGTAGAGGGGCCATATCACCAACCTGTTCTCAAATACGATATCAGCTGCAAAATTGCCGAGTTTCAAAAGCCAGGAGACATTGAATGTTGCCCCGTTAAACAAGAACAAAAAACAATTTTTAGCTGCAAGTAATGCCTTGTTATTGTGTGAGCACGTTATTAATAAGCAGTTTTGTTTCACTGGACGATCAACACTTAGTTGTGCCATTGCCTTTCGGATGTGCTTAGCTGGTGTCGCATAAGCACATGTTATGATAGCTGGATGAAGTGAAGGTCAGCCCAGTAGCCCCCTCAGTCCCACCATCTAAGCCCCAGGCCTCCTGCTGTCGCCACTGAGACAGACGCAAGCGCCCTGCCCAGCCAGACCCTCTGTCTTACTGGTCAGTTTCCTCAGTGTTGTGGCGTTGCACTTTTAAGGGTACTGGAATTCAGCCCAGTACCCAGACTGTAAACAAAGGTAATCTGGTCCATTTTTAGTTACCACGTTAAGGTACCAGAGATACATTTCTAAGCAAAATCTATCACGTTAACAGCATAAGTAACCAATCAAATGTATTAAGTTTTAAAGCTCTTGATTGTGGTGTTTTAAGGACTGATAAAGGGAAATTTAAGCTTTTTTTTGTATAATTACTGGGAAGTCTCTGGCAGTTGTGCGCAGAAAGGACTTCCAGTGGTATTTATTCATTTTTTTTGTGGCATCTGAAACAAGAGAGATTAATTTATATATTTTTTCAGACAAAGAACACCACTAAGAGGACTTAAGATTTAGTCCGACTTGCAGAAGATCCTCACAAGTCCGAATAGCTACCATCTGTGCTCACTGCCTTAAATTCACCATTACTGTTTCCTTATGGCATGTCAAACAAGAAAAAAATGGCTTTTTAAAAGAAGGAGAAGATGAAAAAAGATGTACAGTAGACCAATGTCAGTTTGTATAAAATACCAAGTGGAAAAAAATATTTATTACATGCATTGGAAGAAATTGTTTACCTATTGAATGTTACCTGTTTATGTAGAGAAGTTTAGATGTAATAAAACGCATTCAGATAACTTTACATTTTTATGTCTTTATTTTAGTCAACCATCAATACACCCTTTATTTTTGGCAAAAAAAAACGTGTACGTGTTTGCTTAAACGTGTTTTACATGCTTGGTCTGGAAAATTGGCATTGTTGTGTTTGGCATTGGGAGTTCTAAGGAAATGAGTATTCACTGTCACAGTCAAATCTATGTTCCCAGTACCAAACAAGTATATTGCCTGTTTTTGTAAATAAATGACATGTCACTATCCTACACAAGTGCACTCTTTACTGCAGCTCTGCTTTTGCACAGGTCTCTCTGGAAGAAGGAAAAGGGGGAATATTTAATGACAGAAGCTAATGTTGGCCATCATATTACCTTTCAGATCCTGAGAACACTTTATCCTTCATGTCCTCCTTATGGTTTGTGCCTGCTGTTGAACAGGCAGCATGTGGCGATGTTAATGTTGTTTAACTCCTGTAATCCTTCAAGGGGGAAATTAGCATAATGAGTGTCTTTGTATTACTGCCTGAGTCAATTTTGTTAATCATGCGTAGAACAGTGTGGTGACTATTGTATTGTTAGATTGAATAGTAAGTATTTGTTTTGTTGATTTTAAAGCCATCAAGCAGACAACCAATAATAAAGCAATATTACAAGAAGATGTAGGAATGGTCACAGCAAGTGATGGCGTGGTGAGGCCGGTGGGGACAGGCCAAGGTGAAGGTCGGCCACGTCGCCAGAGGGTCCTGGGTGTCTCGCTGAATGCATCTCAGCATTTAGGTCTGGGACCAACAGCTGTCAAAGTGAGGAAAACGCAGACTAACCGTATCTGTGGAGTTGCCAAGTGTAACTCCGCCTTGTCAACAGACCTACACCTCTCAGCGGGCAGATGATGAATCATGCCTCACGGGGGAAACAAGTTATTCAATAGAATTATGCTGTACATTTGCTTATATTTCACTGTAATTACATGACCTTTTAAGCAGAGTGATATGCTACATTGTAAACAAAGATTAATTTGGCGTTTTAATTTTGAGACATTTAAACCTTTAAACTCACCGTGCACTACACACACACAAGCAGTAGGTGGCAGTACGAAACTAAAACAGGTGGGAAGGAATGAATGAATGAAGGAACAGCTCATTTAAATGTAATTACACTATGTAACAAATTTTTATTTTTATTTTGTTCCTGGGTACAAAGTGTGTGTTCCTAACCCGTTATGCCCAAAACAAACAGAAAATAGGTATTGTTCCACAAAAACTTTGCTTCTGTGATCAGGATAATGATATTTTGAAATTCGTCTGTTCTGGATTCGCATTCA
>JAAGVU020000008.1:1672833-1698760 GCA_011763525.2 Mormyrus iriodes | reverse complement strand
AGAGGCACTTTGGAAAAAAAAAAGGGGGCCCTTTCAACCCTCCAAAAAAAAGGGGGCAGGGCGAAGGTACTGCCCCCCCCCCCCCCCCCCCCCCCCCCACATGTGCCTGAGGCTTGTAGTTGATTTCTTTTGAGAGATTGGCTTTGACGTCATTTTAATGTGGCTGTTTCAGCTTTTTCATCTTCCAGCGAAAAAGAATGTTGATACGATCTTAGAAGACTATGCAAATTATAAGAAGTCCAGAGGGAACTCCGATAACAAGTGAGTGAGCAGAGAGTTGTCAGGGTGGAGGAAGACGGATTAACGTGAGAAGTGTGGAAATGCCCCTGTGCAGTCTGCGTTAATGTGCTTCAAACTGCCCTGTTCCCCAGAGAGTACGCTGTGAATGAGGTGGTCGCTGGTATTCGGGAGTATTTCAATGTCATGCTCGGCACCCAGCTCCTCTACAAATTTGAGAGGCCGCAGTATGCAGAGATCTTGGCAGACCACCCTGATGCGCCCATGTCCCAAGTTTACGGAGCCCCGCACCTGCTGAGGCTCTTTGGTGGGTACTGCTGGGGCAGAGCTGCCTTATCAAAGATTTTTTTTTTAGTAATATTTTGCTTGCAAATGTACTAGAAAGCTTCAGAAATCCCTTAAAGCATTCTTAGAGCTGTTAGTGATGTGTGTAAAGTCACTGTTTTGACCAGATTGATAAACTAGTACATTCTGGAGACTGAGAAGTCTTTCATGTAAATAAGTGGAATACTTTAACTTTCGCCATTGTACAGTTTGCTTTTTTTTTTGGTTGGTTTTTCCAGTACAGATTTGGGGGTAATGCTTGAATGGCTTATGAGAGCAAAGCATGCTGGGAGCGCATGTTATGCAAATATGTGTTAGGTTTGTCATGAGTAATTTCTCTTCCGTATCAGTAAGCCGCTGTAATTTGCTCCTAATAACATGCGTTGTTTGTGTTTGGCAGTGCGAATTGGAGCAATGCTGGCCTACACTCCCCTAGACGAGAAGAGCCTGGCTCTGCTTCTCAACTATCTACAGGACTTTCTGAAGTAAGGCGTCCGTCATGCTCAACTTGTAAAATACATGTCCAGAATGGACATTGCGTGATTCCATCTGATCAACAGAAACGGAGCAGTCAGTTATGAGTGTTTTAGCCACAGCACTGCAGCTCTTCCAGCTCATCCCTGGAGAGCCGCCTGCATGATCGGTAACGATGTGCAATTCATTAGATGATAATGCACTGTCATCTAATCTTACTGCATTAACATCTATGGTTACATTTTTTTCTACCCTTTTTGTTTAAATGGAATGCCCTAGGAGCTGATTTGATTGCCACAATTGAATAAGCGTAATGCATTGATTGGGTTTGTTTGCTCAGAGACCAGACTTTGAGTTGTAATTGAAGGGTTGAACATCTGGCCTGTTGGTATTGGAGTCAAACTGGTGTGACGATTTTCATATTTCCTATTATTGGGAGGCATTTTTTTAAACCTTCCAGTGGCTAAAAATATATTTATTTTTCCACGTTTTCCATAACATGACATCATGGATATGGTATGAAAGGGTATGCCAGACTTTGCTGAAAGGTTTTGATCGGCTTTAGTGTAGGGTACGATATACCGTCTCAGCATTGCCATGGCGACGCGTGCATGCGCAATAATCACATCGCAGGACGTTTGATGTCAAGTGAGTGAAATGAAATGAAACACGTCATGCTGCAACTTTTTTGCTGCTTGATACAAAAGGAAAACGCACACACTCATTTTCCATGAATAATCTACAAGAGAAGTCTTTCTGATATAATTTAAGAGTTATTGTATACAGTGTCAATGCTAGTGAGTGACATGCAGACCCTGCATGTACAGCGAACCAGCAAACCCAGGTAGGGCTGGCCGATATAAGATATTAATATTGGCATTGCATGTTATGCACATGCAATTCTCACATCATTAGAACCACAATAGCTGAGTTGAGATCAGGCTTTTTCATACAATCATACTCTCTGGACATCATACCCTATGTGATATTTTCAGACAGCAGTTATTTTTCAGTACAGTTCTGGTAAAATTTTTGAACTCCTTTTTTGTCTTATAAATATTGCAAAAAAATTCACATTGTGACATATGAAATCTCACTGTGCAGCCTTACTTTAGTGATTCTCTGCAGTTTCTGTGATTTTCATCTTTCTATTTTAGCTTTATTGTAGCAGTAAAATAGTTTTTAAACAACAAGGTCAATAAACTAAACAAACTACACTCTTAAACAATGCCTCGTTGTGTTATCCCGTTTGTGTTGCCTCTATATATCACTGACATGATTCAGTTCGCCAGTCAGCACAGCCACATAGCAGGAAGTCATTCTGTTGATATGTGAACATAGCACGGATCCACGTTATTCACATAAGTTTTATGTGAAGTTTGGAAACTGTAGGAGTACGTGAAAAGTCACAATCATCTATAATTCTCATGAAAAGTAGATTGTGGACGTCTTCAAGATCGATCATGATATAAAATCATCAGGTTGCCCACCCCTACTCACGCCCTCCTTCCTAAGATTAGTTCGACCTGTTGGTTAATGTAGCATTCCTTGATAATTCCTTGAGAATTGTTTTAATCGGCTGTCTTTGTTCCAGGTATCTAGTGAAGAACTCTTGCACCCTCTTCAGTGCTACTGATTACGAAGTCGCGCCTCCCGAGTACCACCGAAAGGCAGTCTGAGTGATGGTCATCCTCCCCAGGACGTCAACTGAGGATCTATTTTTCACTTCTCTACCCCATCCCCCACCTCCCCCCCCCATTCCCTATGCCCTCCACTTGGGCCTTTGTCAGACATTGTCCCAGAGTCCCAGGAGTAGATCTCTGGAAGGGAAGCAGTAGTTTGACTTTGGCCGTGTGAATCGGACAGGCCTCCAAAGTGACTTTCACATTCCATTACTCCACGCTTGAGAAGCTGTTGAAGCTTTTTCAGTTGTTCATATCGGAAGGACAGTTTAAATAAAATTCTCGCTTATCCCTATATATTTTTTTTTGTGTTCCTCCCCTTTTTATTTGGGCAGCTTTGTTCATGTACATTGACGTATTTGTACTATGTGGAAGCCCATTCAGTCCATTCTTGATGAAGAACACCAGAAGAGGCTGTGTAACTTTTTTTTTAATAGAAACACACGGTGCTTTGTTTTTGTTTACAGTCATTTTATAATAAAATGTCACTGTTCTCATTAAATTCATGTGCGTGCGTGTCTGAAATCCTTATTTTGGCCTTCATGGCAGCCCTGTTAATGCAGTTTTGAAATTAGAGACAACGGATCAGGAGTTTGCCAGTTGCTGGCTAATTTTTTTTTATAGAAATATTGAACAGAGTCTGCTACTGACTGCTTGCCTTATCTTGCAGTGGGGATTCCACTGAACCTGGGTATTGTAATCCTGTAATACTGGGCATAGTTGTGTATTCTGATGTTTATAAATCTGCATATTTACAAATGTCAGTTTTGACTCTCTCTCTTTGTAAACCTTACGATGTTTCGTGATCTGAGAACCTCCAGACAGCCGACCTGGATTTCTGTCCAAGTGGTCTGTGGTCCTAGACGTTTTATCATTTGTCTTGAGAAAAGCAGCAGTAAGATGTTTTGAAAGACTATCCCTGTTCAAAGTGCATTTTTAATTTTAACGTTTTCCTCCTCCTGCCAGAAATGGCAGTCTGTCTGTCTGTCAGTGTGACACACACCCTGTTGTGCAGTGCTGCTGCATGGGACTGGCAGTTCCCTTGTGTGATGTACGAGTGCCAGAGGCAGATGGAGAAATCGTCTGTCTGCTTGAAGGCTAACACTTAAAGCATAGCAAACAATGCCACACTTGTTGCATTTCCCCTTACGTACGCGACCTGAACGTTGGTGTGTGTGTGTGTGTGTGTGTGTGTGTGTGTGTGTGTGTGTGTGTGCGTGCGTGCGTGCGTGCGTGCGTGCGTGCGTGCGTGCGTGCGTGCGTGCGTGCGTGCGTGCGCATAATTATAAAAAAAAATTTTCTTGTCCCTCTATGATTTATCAGCCTTTGGTTCACTGTCTACAAACACTAAATAAAATGCATTTTCCCCATAGATCACGTTTCTTTGTTCCTCCCCCAGAAGAATGGCCTTCCTACATTTCTGAGATCTTGCTACTTTGTGTTCTACTGGTTATTTTTGGGAGCAAAGCTGTAGTAATATTTTTTCCCTGCTATTTGTACGCTGTGAGGCATAATGTTAGGTATTTGGTGTAATGGCAAGTACCATTTTTACCATATTTGGTTTCATGGGTTGAAACAGTCATTTTGCAGATAATAGTAAATCTTTTGTTATAATTGCAGCGATGTTAATGTGTTACTTGTTTTATGAATTGAACAGGTTGTTCCACAGAAAGTGTCAGGGAAGCTAATGTTTAAGACTCATTAACCATTGTAGGAGAGTAACTTGGGTTTTTTGCTTTTCAAAATATTTATTGGGATTTTAAAAATCTATTAAATGTATAACTGGATTGTGTGTTGATGGTTAAGCAGTACTGGCCTTTGTTGTTGTGTTATCTTGAATACTGCTTATGGTTAAACTGAGCATTTCTTTATGTGCGTAACCTGGCTTCCTTGTGATACGGAAAATGCCCTCATGATATGATTTTGCTCTGTGCTGGACCCAATGCAAAGTTCAGCAGAGACTCAAGCAACATCATGTATTATGGACCCAATTACTGTGACACTATGTATAAAAAGAAACATTTACAGCTACGCACTGATGAGCCCCTATGCTGGGAGTGATGCAAGATGTTCAACTATTCAAGCAAAGTGAGTATGACTGCGGTAATACTGACAGAGTTACTAATCTGGATCAAGTCAGCAGGTGAGGAGTTTAAGTTTGTAAAATCAGCTGTGTGCCTGTGGTCCTGGTGGGTTCCCATAACATTTGTTACTGCTGTGCAAATAATATATATGGCCCGTCTTTGTGCTGGGGGGGTCTTCCTGTTCACCCGTCGCCTTTCTGTCATTTGTACATTCTCTCAGGCTCAGTGTAATGAAAGGCCACAAGGTTCGTGGGATTTTGGGCTATTTTTAAAAATACCATTTGAAGCAGATCAACTCAATGTGTGCCAGGTGAGCAACATCTCACCTATATTATACAATCCAAACTTTAGGTGCATCCCATAATGTTCTGCCTTGACAGATCATACTTAAACGTTGTATATTCCTGCAGGCCCACACTGACCAGCACTGGATAAGCAGTTAATGGTAGATTATGATAAATTGAGGGATACCTGCAATTATTTTCACAGTGTTCATGAATCTGCTTTTCCCAGTATTTAAGATGTAAATAGATTTGCCACAATATGTTCTGAAGACCCCCAAAGACCAGCTAGATTTAAAAACATCAAGTTTTTCTAAAACTTGCACACATTCCTGGAATGGCTTAACCAATAACTTGGCAGCAACACTTCTAACTATCCATTCAACTCTCCTTTTCTGCTGCTTTCATTTTCTCCTGGTCTCTTATTGATGTTTATCTTCTAACACCTGCAGATAAGCAACAATATGCAGCATCATTATGATATTTCAGTTCGTGGAATATTTCTGATCCATTTCTGAAAAGGAAATGAAATTTGAACAGAATTTTGCATTAACCTATATTAAATATTAATATGGAAAGCTAAAATTATTGTCCTGGTTTTCTGGTACAATTTGATTCATTGTCAGAATATCCGTTAAGAGAAGGGAGGTAATAGTTCCAGGAATGTTTATCTTCTCTGAAATCTAATCCAGCTGCAGTCTACAGTTTGGCCTGACTGTGTGTGCCTGTCTGGCTCCCTCGATATCGGGCATCAAGCCTGGTTTTCCGCAGATCAGCCGTACCCACTTTACTGCATCAGCCTGGTCAACATGTATGTTTTTCCTCAGTGAACATCGCAGATTTGAGCTATTATAATGACAAACTTGGCATTTCTCTCCACTACCATATGCTCTATAACTAAATTATATTGGAACCACTTAAACACAGCTCAGAGCATATAACTCGAATTGCTCTGCTATTCTTTTCAATCTTCTGAAAGAGCTGCCACTCATGACTTACATTTCTGATGATTAAATCTCAGGGTAGCCATAAAACATTAGGCATCTCAACACAGAGCCAACTTTCTGTGTGTCAGGAAGAATCATACAGCCCATCATATCAGACTATGAATGGCTCGGCTGTCCGCACCACTACATAAATGATTGATGCATAAATGTTGGCTTCTAGTAATATTATTACCATTGCAGACTAAAATGGGACACATTGAGCAATATGTTTAAACTGAACATTGCATAAAATAAATATTGCAGTTATAATCTTCAAAAAACTGCAACACCAGAGAGCAACAGGTAAAAGAAAAGCATTTAATTGTAATGTCTCCCATCACATTGTGTTTTGATTGTAGTGCTGATAGCTGTAAGAGTCTTCACAGTCCTCTATGCACTCCTATGATGCAGATCCTGGACATGGCAGCAGTATGAAGCAAGAGATCCATGGCAACACTGTTTCCATGGAAACATGAAATGGCAGTGAAGATGGGGAAAAAAAACCCTTTCCTCATGTGGTCTTGGAGAGAGACAGACGGGGTGTTTGATACCTGAACAGCCGAATGAAATAGACTCATACTGGACCTCTGTGACATCGTATCGCTCATAGCAATTACAGTACTAACAATAAGAGATTTTAAGAGCAGCAAAAATAAATGCTAGAAACATCCTGTGGAGATGCTCTGAACATGGACATTGACCATAAAAGGAGCTCCAGCTTATGACAGCAATCAGAATTCAATAAGTCAAATCAAACCATTATTGGTCAGTAGCCTATGAAATGACAATCACACTCATCATTTATGCTATTATATTTTTGTCATTGTTTTCCATGTATATTTTTTGAAGAATATAATCTTACAGAAAACGAATCTTAAATTTTAAAGAAATGTAACATGTATAACGGTGCTTCAAGAACATTTACATCTTTGTAAATATTTTCCATTACTTATATATAAAGGGTAATAATCAAACTCCAGTGACCCTGACAAGAGTCAGCAGTCAGAAGGACGATGTATATATAAGCAATTTCATGAAAATGTTCACTACAATATTTCTGCTGTACAAATTTTTTTTTTATTTAAATACGTTACCATAAATGATAAATAATCGTTCGTCCTTGCAGCAGCGTATTTGGGGATAGACAAAGACAGTTCAGATCTAAGCAGATCCGTAATCATACCAGAAGATGGCGACCAAACTCTTTTTTTAATGTTAGGAATGCGATTACCAAATGCAATGCAACAAATTGCAAACCGATTTACTCCTGCTGTTTGTGACCCAAGAAGCACCCTGTTTTTTTGTTCTTATTTTCACATTAGCAAAATGGTGAACCTTTTTATACTGTGGTGATTATGTAATTTGTTAGCTTGATTATGAAAGTCCATCAGACTTACGCACGGTGTCTTACATGGATTTCAGATTTAGTACGCATGAAACTTACCAGAGGAATTCTCGAAGCGAACACAATATTATTTTTCTTTATTATTCTTTGGCACAACTCATAAAATTCATATTAAATGAACTGAAGTGTATACAGCCGTAACACCCAAGGGCGTACCTAGAAAATCTGCTTCCCCCTCCCCCGAAATGTTATGAATAATTCTACATATTCAAGGACCCCTGTAAAGTGCCCACCCCCTGAACCGTCCAGGGTGTCCATGCCCCTCCAACACTCTTACTCACACCTCAAGTGAGCAGCATTTGTACAGCATCTTCCAGGTTTAATAAAATTTCATAATGGAAGACAACTGTTGAACTGACTAATAGCAATCAAATACAGGCTACCAGCTGAACATTTCTATGGTTTCTAATTGTAAATGTTTTTAATTATACCCCATAAGCCTTCCAGAACCATATCTGTTACATTAGTTTTGTGTTCAAATCTACTTAAATTATCACCATCATATTACTGTTTACACGTATTTATCTTTTTTTTTGGAAGACCCTTTTGTCCAAGGGAACGTAAACGTCACGCAGATATTACATCCGAAGCATAGTTGTCAAACTGTACATCTCTTTCTGATTTATACTCCGAACTGAGAGAAGCAGATGCACCCCTGAACCACCTATACGAGCAGTGCGTGTCTCCACCTATAAGGAAACAGTTTATACAAACAGGACTTACCAGAACTCATACCATTTGATTCCCTACATGTCTGGCTTTGTAGAAAGTTTCGTTTTGGTTAGGGTGTTTATGTCAACTAGTAGTACGGCAATAAGGTTTTCTAGGTAAACTATTTATTAATATTGTAGCACAAATTAAATCAGGTGTGAAAAAGCTCTCCCAGACCATTACAGAATAAGTGCATAGCGGACAGCTCGCATTTATCGCCCAGCAAACGTAACTGGAGGCCGGCTTCCCAGGTAGTAGTGACGTCACAGAGCTACATCATCTCAGGTTGTTTTTCCCCAATCCAGAATCGATCCTGATCGGAACTACTGAGGAAGTCCCGCCCCAAAATGCACATCATTGGATGTTACATTTGTTTCTATCCGAAGTTTCCTTACCATTGGCTCTCAGATCCGTCAGTTTTCAAACAGGTCGGGAAGGCTTCAGGTGAAGTGTGAGACCGTTTCTATTAACATCTACCCTCCTGGAAAAAAAAGTTGTTTCGGGTCGTATGAAGTAACTCAGCGAACTCTGCGGCACTCCTTTATTCGCCCAGTCGCAGTGTATGAGTGAATAAAAAGAGTGAAGGCGGTCACCGGCTAAGAAGCGAAAAATGAAGAGTTTGAAGTACCGACTGAAGAAGCAAGAAGTTACAATCACGGTGAGTTAGACCTGAGGAGGAGCTCGCGCGGGGGTTACGCGTCCCGCGTAAATCGGCCGTCTATCAAAATCCGCGAATATATTTACACATTTAAATTCCCTTTAATAGCGTGTACAGCGTTATGCAGTAACCAGACGGTACATTTTTACTTGCTCATAAAACTACTACGCAGCACGGTTCAGTAACGGCTTTTTGTTTAAATTGTTGATTTTAGTCGTTTAATGTGACTTTACAGGGATACAGCCAAACTGACTTTCCTACAGGAAAGGGAAAAAAACACTTCTTTCGCGTTCATAGTTACTTATTACACACCACACCTTTGCCTGTCGCGGTTTCGCGCAGCCGGCTGGATCACTTTCGGCTGGCTGACGATCAGTTTTGCTCAGCTGGTTGATGCGTCGCGGAGAAGTGGTGTGTTTTAAAGGGCGGTTTTAAAGCTGGGGGGTGAGGTTTTAGTGAAAACTGGCGGTTGTGGTGAGTTTTTAACCAGACTGGAGACGCCAGGGATGGCGTCAGTGGTTTTGGCGCTGCCTTCAGATGAGTTTGACATACCCAGCAGCTACCTGTTAGTGATAGGAGCTTCCGATGATGGTGGTGGTGGTAGTAACTGAGTATAGATGTTTGTGAACCTTACGTGCTTCCACGGTGAGGGTGTGGTTCATTCAAAACAGAGAAGTCGACTTTCAAAGCGGTACAGACTGGTCATTAAATCAGAAGAACCTCAGGGGTCGTATTAGAAGTTACTTTTTGTTGCATATGGATGTTTGATGCTTGAAATATTCAATGCTGATATAATGACCATAGTTTTAACTATACGTGGTTCTGATCCTGTTTATGACTTTGGTGGCTGTCCGAAGGATCAAATTTTCAAGCGTAAAAAGTCACGGCATGAATGTCACTTGTTTGTTGCTGTCTCAAAGGAGGTGTGCCAATAAATAATAGGCCAGGTTGCCTTATGTTTCTTATTGTGACAGCATCTTGCAGGCTGTATGTTACTGTTTCTATTAGTGGGTTCTTTCCTGGTAACTTTATTTAGGAGTGAGTGACATTCCTCACACTGATTTATAGCTGAGCCTGTGGGAATTCTTTTGTTTGCAGAAGATGCACAAACATGCCCTTCAGCCTGACTCATACTTGGGTTAAAACTTGTCCAGACTCCTAGTATCGCGATGCCTTTGCTGTTGTGCCATTTGTATTCTGCTCAGCCAAGCTTGGGCCACAAACCCCATGGGTGTTTGGCAGTCCCCTCTCCCCGAATGCTAGCCCAAACTTAGTGGCCAATTGATTTGGAAATTGAGTGATCCCAGGTCTGTTTGCACAGACAATTTAAAAGTGGTCTTTTTGGGAATGTTATTCACTGGCTGTCATTGTGGACAATTCCTATGTTCATTGCTATGTTCATGACCAATGCTGGAGAGCTGATAGGCAGGGTGACTAAATGTACCGTACTGATGCAGTTTTTCTTGAAAGTGACATTTTAATTTTATCTTATATTGTCTCCTAAGACATTGGGTTACTGTGGGTTGCAAACTTTTTTTTTTCTACTTGATTTTGTAAGTCTGAACCAAGTCAAAATTGACCAGTCAAGTTCAGCAGGTCTTCCTTAAAAATAACCTTGTCTCTAAATTGACCCTTGCTTATAATACACAAAAGGACCTTTCATCCCCAAATAGACCAGTTGACCCTAACTTTGAAGGGCATAACCTACAGACTGTCCTTTACTGACATGTGGCATTGTAGAGTTTTTCTCTTCTCTGTAGCCTTTCTCTTGGTAGCTGGCTTTCTCCTGATAAATAGGTCTTTGTCCAAACTGCATTGAGTGCGGTGTATTTAGAATTCTTTGACGTGCTTTAGTATTTCAGCGCTCGGCTCTTACTAAAAAAACTAATAGCAGTTTTGTTAAAAATTCAGTGTTTGAAAAGGAAGTTTTGTTTCTGTTCAGTGTTCATACAGTTGGACAGGAGAGCTTATTAAAGGGGAATGAACGGAGTGGTGGCAGTTTTGTTGAGACCGTTTCCTTTATTCTGTTCAGGGAAGGGAATGGAAGAGAATGAAAACTGATCGTTTGCAGATGATTTTCCTCCCAGCTTCACTGTCACAGAAGGCAGGGCTCTGTTTGCACAGGCTACTATTACTCTGTCTGCCTGTGCTCAGCACCATTCCTGCAGGAATTTACAGTTCCTGTGCCTCTACTCCCAATCCTGTTTTTATACGTCATGCATGTTTCCAGTGCTTATGTTTACTGGCTATTGGGTTATCTTGTTTCTTTAGGCAGTTTTAGTCTTTTAAATAGTGCTTAACTTTACTGTGATTTTTGTTCTGTCAGCCATATTCTAACACTGAAAATATGATTCATAGCTAAACTGTAAATCAGTTTTCTTACTCTCCATGCAGAAAGAGGAGTGGGGTTAATGTCGATGTCATCAGACAAGGAGATTTTGCATTTTTCCCCTACGTACATGCAACAATGGCACACATTCCTTACTCTAGATAATGCCTTTTTATGATCTGTGTTTCAGATTAATTTTCTTACATGCCATGCAGCACACAAAGCTATAAGGATTTAGTTTTATTTAACAAAGGACTAAAATAAAATAGTTTAACTTGGGGCCTGACATGGCATGGATCACTTGCTGATGAAATGTGGGCCAGAAAGCAAAATTCGCCTGGCATTGGAGTGTCTTAGAGGCACCTTAAGAGCCAGCAGGTCCTGGGCTGCTTGTGTGAGAGCTGTGGTGCTTCTCTGAAAGCCAGCCCAAACCCAGTGGGGGTTGGAGGGGGACAGCGTGCTGGGACCCTGACAACAGGGATTGAAGCTTATTCTTGCATGAGTAACCGCTCCGGGATTATGAGACATGAATGCTGATGGAGGCCCCTTTGGCTGTGCTGTCAGGCGGGAGGTCAATACACCATTTTCTTCCCAGTAAGCACGTTCTGGTTGTCTTGGCACCAATGCAAACTCCTCTCCTATATTTATATTTAATGGAGATGACTTGGGCTAATATTTATCATGTTACCTGAAGGAAAAACAGGGGAGGGTGGGATGAATTGGTGCCTTAACTTCAGAGCCTGAATGTCATGCAGTCCTCTGGGATTTCATGGAAACTGCTTCACATCATTAGTGATTTTACGCCTTTGTTTAATTTGCAAGCAGCTTTTTACTAGGGAGGGTCACAGTCAGCCACTATCCTAAATTTAAACTGCCTTGCTAAATGACCTAATTGGCCGTACAGTAAGCTTGTCTGTTGGTTAGCGGTGAGGAAATGGCTCAAGCGGCCCTTTGGAATGATGATCCTGAAAAGGGGCCAGCTCACTCTGTTTGGCGATTAGCACCTTGCTCTGTTTGCAGATCTTGTTCACTCAGGAAATTAAACTTTGAATCTCTTATTGATGTATCTGGAGATTTCTATTGCAGCTTTCTCCACAGGCCACCTATTTGATTTCCCCCCATAGATGATCAGATTAGCGCATCTGACAGCCCTGTGCTAGTATATAGCCAGAATGAAGGTCTTTTGTCATATTGACACTCTCATGTAATTTTGTACCATTTTATTTTTTCTCATGGATGTCATGATTCTGTGCCGTATTTTTAATATTATGATGGAACTTCCTTGGTTTATATGAAATACTTGCTGAATACTTGCTGCAACTTATGGCTTATTGTAGATAAATTACTGTCTGAAAAGAATATACAGGCTTAAAGCTATTCCTTCACAAGGAAATTGTATTAAATCTTAGCTCTACATTATATAATCGGAAAATCAGAACTAAGAGTTTATGGGCGTTTAGTTTGTTTTGATAAAAGGTTTTTTCAAATGCGTATTCAACATTTCACTCTCGACTCTGGTTATAAAAAGCAGGATTTCTCAGGTTTCATGGTCTGATTTCACGTTTGGCAGCTGCTTCCGAAATGAGCCAAGGTGTACTTGTTGATTCTAAGCGGGACTTGAGTGCACCCGCCCATTGTTTAGGCAAGTCCTCCTGTTTTTTCCTTTTTCTTTCTTTTTTTTGAGTTCAGCAGTGAATTACTGAACTCAGGCTGGGCGTCATGCATTCCAGGCCCATGGGGAGTGTAGCTCCCCCCCAATCCAGGCCTTGGGTCATCTGGGCCTGAAGAACCCAACCTCATCCCCCTCAGCCCTCCAGGGAGAGCTCTCCTTCACCAGATGGAGCCTCGCCCTTGAAGCTGCTTTGTTGGATTCTAGTACTGTCAGGACAACTAGTCATCCTTCCTGGGAAAGAGATACAGCTCTGATTTCCTGGTGACTGCTCAACACACAGGAAGGGTGGAGTTTTACCTCCATCACAGAATAAGATATTGTTTCACTGTTGTGTTTTATAAACTACACTGCTTTGTCAATCTTCTCTTCTCCTTGGCAAAGTATGTAATAAATGCAAGATTGTCTGACTTAAATTTTTCAAAAGTTTTTGCTGTGTTCTGTATTGTTTACAAAATATAGTCTTTCTGGTTATCTCACAAATTGTGCATGCTGGCAAATGTGTTATCTTCAGCACTGTTTTGATCTGAGGTAGTCCCTGCCTCTAGCAACCTGCCCGTGCAGATTCCTGTACAGCACACCTCCCGCAGAATCTTAATAAATGGGATGAGTTCACAAGCACTGCTGCTCTGGACTGGTTCTTGTGAAAAGCAGCCCTTTGAAGCCTAGGGCTGAATTGTGTCTTTGTGCGTGGGGTGGGAGCTCACAGCTCCCACATATCAAAGCTTTCCAGCCATGTGCCCAGCACTTCCTCAAAGCACGTTCCCTGAGGACTGGGCCATACCTCAGCCCTGTCCCACAGTGCCTCAGTCCCCATTTGACCCCTCATTTGTATTCTCCTGTCCCATTCATCATTCTGTGTGGAGTAGAGTTGGATCGATACCAAAATTTTGATTTTGATACCCATGCCAGGTTTGGTACCATAGCATCAATACCAGATAAAACATTCCCCTTTAAATATTATGTTGCTTTGAAATAAACAGGTCTGTGTATGGATTAAGCCAACAACAATAGCCTATAATGTAGCTTTAATATTGACGATACAAGGGCTTAGTGCCCTGTCCTGGGTTATGACCTGCCTTGTGCTCATGGCTTTTGGGATAGGATCTGGACACCTGTGACACTGCATAGGACAAGCAGGTAAAGAAAATGGATAGACTGATATAAATCAGGGTGAGACATGTTGTCTCCTCGTAGCAGCGTTTGCATAATCTGGCTGTGGGGTCTGTGTGTTCATCCTTTCCATTCAGTTTAAAACCAAAATAATGGCGTATCAGCTAGAGGCAGGCATTGGGTAATGGTGGTTTCCATATTACATTTATGTAGAAAATTATCTAATTGTGCTATATCACACTTTCCGTATCACAATATGATGCCGGTACTGGTACGTTAAATAACATTAAAGTGTGGACTGTCACCTTTTCAAGCATTGTTGTTTTTTGTTTGTATGTGTGTGTTTGTATAAATTCTTTGAAAAGAAGACAAGCTAAGTGGACAGACTACTACTTTGTATTTGTAATGAATACTCTAATTCTGATGATTCTTCCCAGTGAATGGAAGGGGTTTAAAGCCAGCATGTTTTTAATGACCTGGTATTCCATTTTGGAGTAATTACTTTCGAATAACCCTTCACTGTTGGTAGTAATGATATCACTGATACCCAAAGTAGACAAGACATCAGCTGTGGTTTCATGCTGGACAAATTGGTTTCCTTGGTATCTGGTACAAAGTGAGGTGTGCAAATGAATTTGGGTTTGGTGTTGTTGTTTTTTTGTTTTTTTTTTTCTTTGTAAGTCGGGGCAGATTCTGTGATCTTGCTATGAAGTTGTAGCTGGCAGTTGGGAGCTCACGCACGGGCCATGGCTCTTCTCCTCCTGACCTAGGCATTCTGCTGCTCCCTTTCTCCCATCAGACCTGCTGATGGTAGGAGAACATCTTGACCGGGCAAGTAACTCAAATCCTGATCTCTGTGGAAATTAAAAAGGGAAAAAAACGCTGTGTGTGATGAGCGGGGCATATAAAACTGAACCTGTGCTTGCACTGTGTGGTCCTGGGCTTTGTAAACCAGAAATTTTGGTCTGGATCTTGCCCCCCAACTCGAGCCAGTAAACAGACTTTGTATTTGCACTCTGAATATGACTTCTATCTCAAAAGTGATATTCCTTCCTTTTAGGGCTAAACAATTTATTGATGTCAAATCAAAATTTCAATTTGAAATGACGTGATTAGCAAATTGCAAAGGCTGTGATTTAGGATATGCATTATACAGCATGTCTGACCCAGGGTTCAAAACTGTCATGAGAATATTTTTACAAATTCATGCCGTCCTCCTTGTATGAAAGTTATTCTCACCAATCAGAAGTGATGTGCTCCTCGTGTGCCAGTTATGCTCACCAAACAAGTGGCCCAAGGTTACTGCGTATACAACCACAAACAACAAACACCTGACACCCAAGGAATATATTACATTCGCGGTGTGAAAAAATATTGATTCCACTGCTGAGCTATAAATGGACTGTTTACAGGGAGATGCTATTATTAGGGGTCCAAGCAAAGTTAACTGCAAGATTCCTATTGTTTTTTTGTTTTTTTTTCCCCCTTACTGGAATTTTTATTCTTATGACTTTATTTAACTTAAAACCGTTTTTGTGGTAATTGTTTTATGTATGATTGTTCTCTGCTAATTAAAAAAATATTAAATACATGTTGGAAGAAATTCATATCTTTTAAGTTCTCATCCTTGCATTAGAATAGACAAGTTCATATTTTGACGGTATCTCATGTGGTAATGCTGTTATGTTGTAAATCTGTTACACATTTAATATTGAACTGAACCTTGACTTAAACACTATTGCAAATCAATTCGCTATCTAAATATCTGTCAGAAAAATCGTGATTAGATATTTTCCCAAATCGTTCAGCCCTGCTTTCTTTTCCGTGGGAATTGTAGCTCTTTATCATTACTCGGTTACTATAGTGATTTGACAGGGTTCTGGCCATTGTTATGTGGGTGAAGTTTTAGGCACAATCGCAGTAATAATTGTTACATCCCTTCTCCTTTTATGGCAGCATCTCGGTGCCTTGACTGGTGCCAGGACCCTGAGCTAATTGAGGCCTCGCTGCTTTGTCGATAGGGAATCTTGGGTCGGTTGATTCATGGGGTATTTGTGAGATTTTATGCAGTTTTATGGTCAGCATGCTGTCAGGGGGCTGTTTCACAGGTCTGGCCATATGATGACTTTCTCATTTAAACCATCAGTACTACGGAAGGAAATTCAGGTCTCTCTGGGAATACTGGGACACTCTTAAGCCTTTCGGTGCATCTGTGTAGTATTACTTTTGGTTTACATATAATAGCATATTGGAATTTGCCTAAATATCATTGTTTTCTTTAAGTTTTCTTCACGTAAAAGGATTTTCCGATTGTCAGTGTTTCTTTGCCGTCCGCTTGTCACTGTTCGACTTGTGTAACCAAACTGATTTTGTCCAGGTTAAACCACTGCGTCTCTTATCATATGTCAATGTGTGTGTCCAGAGTGTCGATGTCCCATTCACAGTGCTGTTAACCAGTCTGCCTTTTTTTTTGTTCACCTCATATGATTCTTTGAGGAAAACAGGAAGGTAAAACTCGAAAGTGTCAATAAAACCTATTTTATTGGATTGATGTATCCTATTTTGTGGGGTAGCGATGTGCCTCAGAGTTAGCGTGGCGGGGACTTCATTCTTAGCAATGAGCTCGCTGACCTGCCTCTCTGAATGAGACAAGGATGGCGAGTTTAAAAAGCATTGTGTTTGTACATGTAACTCCTGAAGGCCACATTGATGAGCAGCTGCAAGTGGGAGGTGGAGCTGTAGAAGGCATGTATGACCTTTAATGGTGGCTCTCCAGGCTGTTCTGCTCCTGGTAGAGGGTCCAGTCTAATGGTCCCAGGGACTGTACAGAATCCGCATGCTCACCACGGAAGACAAAGTGCCGCTGGGCCAGACTTTGGCCTTTTTATTATTTTGGTCTGCAGTGTTGTTACTCTGGGGAGTGAAGTTTAGTGTTTCATTTTGTTTGTGTTCCATTATTTCGATCCAAAAACAGCATGAGGATATAGTAGAAGGTGGTGATAGTGGTGGGGTAAGGGGAGCTGGTGGCTGAAAACGTTCCCTAACATCCGAGGAATTTTGCAAAACAATCAAAAATCATTTAAATTCTTAGTTTATCAGGATATAGCCAGACAGCCTGGGTCAGTGCTGCTTCTGTGTTGTGGTGCTTTTCCACTGCCACTAAGTACTGGATTGTACCTAAGCTTCCATTGTAAAGCATGCAACCGTACCTGAGCCATGCCCATTTTTGACCAAACCGAGCTGGTTTGTCACCACCATCTGATTGATCGAAATGCATGGTGATACCACATGGATTATCTGTAGTTGAAAACAAGAAGTGAGCTGGAATCGCACTGTAAATAGTCTCTCTTCGCGGTATGGCTCGTTTCCTGTATGCCAGTGGAAAAACGGCACTGGCGCGAAATCATCTGCTGAGTGTGAAAACAGTCATCGCACTTTGTCAGTGCTGGCAAGGTGAAAATGTCACTCCCATGCTTGAAACTGAGTATATTGCATTTCTCCAACTGTGATCATCGTTGCGTGGTAATACATGTTTGTCGGTGCCTGTCCAAAGAAGATGCTGGTGATTTGCTTGATTTGAGCTTTTTTCAGAACTGGTATCTTTTTTTCTGTCGTAACCATTATAGGGCAAAGTGTGGAAGTTGTACTGCTGTTCCAGGATACATTCAAATAAAGATGCTGGATAAGCCAGAGTTCACCACATTTTTTATTACTTTATACTGGTTAACATTCCATTATAACTGCCATAGAGATACAAAGAAGCACCGGCGGCTGCATATAAATCCTTTTGTTGTGTGCTGCAGTAGTTAATGAATTACCATTTTCCTTGGAGACTGCTGCTTAGGTATTAAAACAGCAATGCCCAAGTTCAGTAATGGCTCCAGTCTTGGATAGATGTCTTACCTCTATTACATGCTTGCATTTGATTGAATATTTGTTTCTGCCTTTTGATTCTGGTAAGAAACTAGGTAGTTATGGGAATACGGATGATAAATCAAGGTGTATTTCACCACTGCTCACTGAAATAATACCAATAATATCAAATTACTACGTATTTCTATCTGTGTATTTCTATGTATATGCATGTAACACACTGCTTGTTAGACAGACTTGTATAGAGAATAATTAGGCCTCACTCAGGCCTATTCTTACAGAGAACAGGCTGTACTCGGATGCACCTGAAAACGGCACGGTGGCTCACTGGGTAACTGTTGCCCTGAATCTCACCTCCGCTCTGAATGTGGAGTTTGCATGCTCTTCCCCATCACACCAGTTTCCTCTTTCAGTCACAAGATGTGTCGTTAAGCTAAGTAGTGTCGCTGAATTGCCTGTAGTGTATAACTGGGTATCTGCTTGTGTGTATCCTGCAGTGCCCTGGCGTTCTGTCTTGGGTGGACCCCTGTCTTGTATTCTGTGCTGCGTGTGATAGGCTGCAGGCCCCCGATCAGAGATTGATCATGGAGGTGTAAATACTTGACATCTATTTTAGCATATGTATGTGACACTTCTGATGGCAGGCATCTGCAGGGTCAGCAACTTGCCGTCCCCAGTCAACTGTCGGAAGCACGGAGAACCAGGGGGTCACCATCTTAGTCATAGGGTCAGCTGAAGGCTGTTGGCTAGGTTTTGCTCTCTGCCGGGATGCTGCAGAGGCACTCGGACACATGTGTCTCCCTGTATGCTCTGGAACTCCCCCCGGGACGTCACAGAGCGTTTGTTTCTGGCAAACCTGAATAGATGTACATTTCGATCTTTGAATTGACAGCAGCTGAATTCTGGGTGGGGATCATTTTGTTGTTCTGAGAGCTTTAGTTGCCTCAGGTTTCAGGTTCGCCTTCATTCTTACGTTGCGCCCTTTGGGTAATGATTCTGTAAAATAATTAGCTGCTGAGTAATGGGTCTATTTTTGGTGTGTAGTTTTATTTTGTCCCACATTCCAAAAGTATTTACTTTTTTAAAATATAACCCCCGAGATGGGCATGATTATTCCCAGCAGTGCATTCTGTATAAGTCACCTAGCTGCTAGGGTTTAACTCAGCAGGGGCTTCATCTTGGATGGCTGTGGTGGTGGCGGCGGCTGTGTGTCGTGAGCCCTGTCGTCTTTAACCAGAACTGGCAGCCTATGCGCTTTTGGTCTAGGCAGCATGGGACTCTGCGGGGGTGGGGAGGAGGAGGAGGAGGAGATCCCTGCTAATTAAAGTCTCAATTGCCAGTGCCATATGGACAGACGGTCATCGTCCCCCAGCCTGTTCCTGTTCGGGTGCCACTCGGGCTGCGAGTGGGCTGCAGATTACAGCATACTGAGCTCCTAATCGCAGTTTATGCTTCCTCTCCAAACTGTAAGCACCGCTAAGTGCATTAATGTGTAATATGAAGGCCGTGGAATCACGACTGGTGCAAATCGTCAGCTGCCACAAGCTCTCAGGCTATGGGGGGGCGCTCTGCTTTCTAAGCTGCTTAGTGTACCTCTGCGGTCAAGGTTCCTACTTTTCATCCTGGCGTTGGCTTCTGCTCAAGTTGCATCTACACCAGGGGCCTGTGTTCCTGCTTCCATGAAATCTTTGTTGCTGTGTTTTAAAACGTGTCTGTCGATCTGTGATTAATGTTTAATAAGCAGTTTCTTTGTTGAATTTTTCTCTTGTTTTTGACATTGTTGTCGAGAGTATCGAGTATGGCGTTAATTACCTGAGCTCTTTGATCAGCTTGGCTTAGTGATAGCTGAGATTTACCAAATATAGGCATTGCTTGGTGCAGAGTATAGCTGGGATTTTAACTCACACTTGCAGATTTGTTAAGAGCATGCCCTCGTGATGATTCCTGAGGAATAAACAGATGAATGTTCGTTAAGGTAGTTCGTTAGCTTGTGTTCCGCGAAGTTTCAGACTGGCTCGCTTGTGCCCCCTGGGTGGTGGTGAATGTAACTGACACCGTCTGGCACCCCACCTCTGTCTGGCATGGGGAAGCAGCCTGACCTCGTGAGCCAGCACCTTCTAAGCTCGCTGACATCATTGTGGGTCGCCACCTCTGCGAAGCCATGAAGTTCATCGGGAGGCAGTGATTTCATCCATCAGGAATATAGCCCTGTGACCCAGCGGGGAGGGTGGGGCGGGGTGGGGGGGGGGTGGGTTGTTTTTGGCAAGCCGGCTGGTATGATGAACCATAGCATCACGTCATAGAACTTAATATCAACAAATGCTGGCAAGGGCTTTGACTGAGATCAAACAAACTAACAATGTGCTTCAGGCATAGCTTGGAAGAGTGTCCGTCATGATGGCTTAGGATGCTGAAGGGAGACAGTAGCAGGGCCTTGTGCATTAATCTATTAAAGAGCCCGCGAAGGGTATTGCATGTGGGCGTGATTAATAATGCATGCAGCAGGATGCTGAGAACTATTTAAAGCGGCACCGTTTCTGCCTCATTGTTTCTATGGGATGGAGCAGTTTAGGAGTGGGGCCGTCAGCCCAGCATATTACATGTCATGTGGAAAGTCCATTCACGTGTTTGTGCAGTATCCCTGGCCGGCTAACGGCTGCGGCCGTAAGCTGACACCTCGCTGACGCAGGCTGTGTAAATTAAATGTGTCCCCCACCCCCTCATGTTCCTCAGCTCTCCCTTTCCTCTCTGTGCTTCACTCCAAAAAAAAGTGACGTCTTCCTTCGTAAATAGATCCCGCGTGCAGTGCTTGTTGTGGGGATCTCGGGGGAGGGCAGGTCGCAGTCCCAGACAGCTGGTTGTAAAAGCTGATACCCAATCGGGCTACTGTGCACTGTGGGATTCTCACATGTGTGCCTCACTCAGTTTAGTAGCCACTTTGACATGGCCTGGATGGAGGGGGTGGCTTAAATGCGACACCTTAATCCTGCTAGGTGAATATTTCTAGGTGCCGGACGCATACCGGCACTCGCAAGGTTTGTTTTGGTGCCGGGTGCTGCTGACATGCCGTTACTCATGGTCAGGGCATGCTGGGGGGGTGGGGAGAGTATTATTAGACCTGTTTTCCAATCAGTCATCTGGAAGGTAGGGAGGGTCAAAAAATAGAGGTGAGCAGCAGTACAGGGGGCTGCCTGCGCGGTGTTGGCTGGGATATGCGGGAACTGGGTGGGTGTGCGTATTTACAGAGTGAGGTGGGCCAGGTGTGCCATTCGGTGAGCAGACAGGAGCCCCAGTGCTGCCTCCAAGAGAGAGCGAGAGAGAGAAGGCTGTGTGAGTGAGACTCAGGCTTTCGGCACAGAGGCTCAGCCCACAGGAGGAGCCGTCCCAGTGCTCTCCTCCCGCCTCAGGGCAGCTGGCGGAGCTGCGATGCGGCCGCAGACGGCAGCGGCGGCAAGCCTGGAAGCACGCACGCAAAGCACCTCTGCAAGCCGGACGGGTGCCACCACACGCTCCACAGCAAGAACCTTCTGAGCCGGCTTGGGGCAGTGCCTCGGCAGCCCGCACTGGCAGGGAGCATTTTGGCAGACACTCCCCCTCCCGGCCGAACGAACAGCCTCTCCGCCAACATGAGCAGATGGCTTAAATGCACCTCCATGTACTTTGTAGGTATACCGCTGACGAGTGAGTTCCTTTGCAAGGCCATGTGGGTAATCCCGCTTTTGGGGCCCAGACAATCTGTGGGGGATGAGCAGAGTCCCAGGAAGGAAGTTTCCCCGTTGTCGTAGTCATTGTTGTTGTATTTGGTGGCATTCTACTGGTGTTTCTTCATGTGATTTTTCTGTGCCTCGCAGCTCTGCTTGCTTGTTCCTGCTTGTAATGGGGTTTGGTTCCCCACACGCCACGGTTTTACCATTCAGAGACTGGCTCTTACTGTTCCTGCGTATTTGGGAGCTCTGGGAAATTATGCAAGCTGATTGTTAAACTAGAGAACACTTAATTCTTGTTTTTCATGTAACTTGTAATGATGGAAATGTGCAACACTTGTACTTTTATGAATGGACTGATTTGGCTTTGCGATTCGTGTAGAACACGCATATTCAGATTACCTTAAAAGCATGATTGGTCCTGGTAGCATTCAGATGTGTGTGTGTGTGCGCGTGTGCATGTGCACATGGGGATAACTTGGGGAAGTCTCATTGGCTTTGTCCTCTTTTTTCCACATGACGGCACGTGACCACTCTCCCAGAACACGGACTGGAACAAGTATGACGACCGGTTGATGAAAGCGGTGGAACGGAGCGAGGTGGAAAAGGTGGCCGCCGTACTCGGCAAGAAGGGCATCATCCCCACCAAGCTGGATGTTGAGGGCCGCTCAGCGTGAGTACGCCACTCCGCCCGCAGTAGACAGACACTTAACGTGCTGGCTCCACCTCCATCCAGGTAACTGGGCCAGCCGCTATACACACTCTGCCCTGTAACTGCAGTGTGGCACTGTCCTGGTTAAAAAGAACTCCCCAGTATCCCCGGATTGGTTTTTCCCAGATGGCGGTAGCTTCCATTGGTTATTGGAGCATTCCGCTCATTTTTGGTTGTTGATGCCTTTATTCGTGAGTTCGAAAGGGGATCACGTCCACTTTTGTCTTGTCTTGCACCGAACATTTAAAATATACGTATATACATGTAAATAGTTTCTTTTGCGCGACATGTGGAAGCGATTATGAAGCAGTTAAGGCTGCTGGTGTCCGCGGGCTGCTCTGCGCATGAATCGTGGTTTTGCGCCCTGGCAGTGAAGATGCTGTGCTGATGCTAATTTCAGCCACGACCTACAGCCTCCCTGTGGTTATGGCCGCTTGACCACCGCTGCTCAGGACATGTTCCCCCCCCCCCCCTCATCAGGAGATGTTTCAATAAACTTGATACACACACTTAAACACAATGTAATTTTAGAGCCGGTGCCGGCTCCAGTTCCGTTGCCATGGTGAACTGCCATGTTATCTTTAGCCCGTCATTCAGCTGAGTGACATGGACCGAGGTTGTGTATTTTTAGGGTCAAAGCAAAGTTAACAAATGAAGGTTGCAGGGCTGAATGTCACTTTGTGCGTTGAAGCTCACTTATGTGAAATCCTAACTATTATATTTGTGCGCATTTTTTTTTTAAGTCCCCTATGAAATGTAGAGGTTTGCATTAATTAGTGTTATAAAACCATGATTGGTTGCAGCTGCCTTATTTAGGTCTTAGCTGGTGGTCTAGAACCCAACGTGCTCAACTATGTATTTTCAGGGCATTGCAGCATTCTTGTGAGGAGACTGCTGCCTCAGAGCCGGGGGGGGGGGAGGAATCTTCTTTTCTTGCAATACAGTGGCGAAATTTCACCAAACTAAAGATCCTTTGCAGTGACCTGGAATCAGCTTTTGTCTGCTTAACACGCGACAGACTTATTGAGAAAACAAAGTATAAATGAACTAAATTAAGCATCTTTAGATTTAGATCGGGTCAGCGAGAGATGAGTGGAAACTTTGTGGATTTGATGCCCCTCCTCACCTTCTCAGACAAGGGTGATGACGGTCCTGTTTCAGTGGATCTGTTAACATAACAGAGCAAGGTACAGTCACAGGAAGCTATTTGGCAAACCTTGTAGCAAGAGTGACCCTTTGATGCCGTGACATACTTCCTTCTTGGATTTACATTTTTCATGTCTGCGCTGCCATAAATGAGATTTAAGTTTGCTGGGCCAAAACAATATTTTCTAGCAGGAGTGCATATTGTGGCGACTTGAATTGAAATTTGAATGAGCTGGTGGTGTTGTGTGTTTCGATATGTTTATCTTAAATGTATAAATAAATATACCAAAAAACAAATATTTTGGCATAATATGTGCTCAGGTTACTTACTGAGTCTTACACGTCCCGTCGTCTCCCCAGCTACCTCTAAAAATACCTAATTTCCGTGGTGCCATAGATATGAAAGCCACTCAAGAGGCCGGTGCCTTGATAGGATGCCAGGCGTCTGGGCTCTCTAATGGGCTGGTCTCCGGTGTCACAAGGCTGTCATCACCTCGGACAGTAGGAGAAGCCACATTAAACCATGCGCACCAGCCCTGTGGCCTCCTTTGCTCTTTTCCTCATTGTGTTAGTATGAATATTTCCCTGTAACAGGGCTGTATGAGTACATGTGACTGTGAAGTGTATTCGTTCCATGTTCTTTCTCCCCCCACGTTCCCATCATTCTGTTTATTTTATTTTTTTTATTAGTATTTTTCAGAGTACTGTTGTGCAGTAGTTATTTGATTTGTACACGTGACCCAGGACTGACTTTATTGTAGGAAGGTGTCTTTCTACTGGCCATAATGGAATGAGTTTGAAATTACTGTCCCATCTAGAAGGCATATCCTTGGTGGAGTTTTTATGACACTAGTGCTACGATGTCATAGCACACAATTAAACCTTCATCATTTTGTCACGTTCGCTCAGATTCAGAAATGTTAAATGGCATTAATTTGTAAAACAATAAATAGGGACTTGTAATATCCCCTGTGAACCAATCTTGACCATGTTTTAACAGCAGGCTGTCAGTAGTTTGTTTTCTAAGACTAACTTTGTCATGGTGATACCCTGCAGACAGGTCGCTCTAGGTGATTTGGATCAGCAAAAGATTGTGAGCCATTTTTTTGCGATTGCAAGATAGTGATGAATATACAACTGCCTAATCATCTATTTGTCTGAAATACTCCTGGTTCGGTTCCAAGGAATGCATCTGCTCTGCTGGCTTTTCTTTTGTAAGTCTTCCGAGACCGCAGTATAGATGTCAACGTTCCTTTTCGCGTGAGGGCTTGCTTTGCATTTGGCTTATATTCCTAAAACGATCCCATAGCAGAGGCTGATATTCACGGTCATCCCTCTGTTAGGGAAACTCTGCTGCACTTAGGAGACAGTTAGGCATAGACATCATTGATTTCTGGGCTCTGACTGGTGAAAATGCATATCAGGGTCCTGCCTGAAGGCAGCATATAGCTGGAAACCTACCTTCTACTAACCCTGCTTTTAATATCCAAGCTCTCAAAGTCAGGTGCCCTTCAGCATGTTTAGTGTTGTCTAACGTACTGTAAGCAAGATCCAAACATAGTCACA
This sequence comes from Mormyrus iriodes, assembly GCA_011763525.2. Taxonomy (NCBI): domain Eukaryota; kingdom Metazoa; phylum Chordata; class Actinopteri; order Osteoglossiformes; family Mormyridae; genus Mormyrus; species Mormyrus iriodes. The sequence continues at coordinate 1,673,806 of JAAGVU020000008.1, read as the reverse complement.
TTATGAGCATGGACCAATACATAGGGAGTCCCAACATAGTCGCACTGACTCTGGGCCATTAGATACAGAGTCCCAAAAATAGTCACATTTTAACCCAGGACCAATACATCGGGAGTCCCAACATAGTTACACTCTGACTCAGTAAATACAATCCCAACATGGTCACATTATAACCTAGGAACAATATATAGGGAATCCCAATATAGTCACACTGGTCCCGAAGTGGTTCATGCCTTGCCTTTGTTGTATTATTCTTTTGGTGTTCTCTGTGCAGACAGCGCCTACTGATCTCCTGGATATCTAGAGGCTTAATGAATGCTGTTCATCTTTAAGAAGTGAATGTAGCTATATTGTTGGAAGTAGACCTGCCTGATCTGCAATGTCAATATCGACAATGCATGTTAAACCCATGGAGCTGTCCTGTTGTCACGTGGGTTTAGATTAGGCTTGGCCAGTATCTACATTTTCTTCCTGTTATACTGTCCAAATATTATACCATGGTATATGGTAATTTGACAGAATTTTCAAAAGCTACATTATTCTGGCATTTTAAAACCTTGGCGATTTTTAAAAATTCTGATAAAATTGCCCCCCTCCCCAAAAAGACCCCAAATAGCGCAGTATACCATATTACCGTAATACCACCCAAGCCTAGATGACACAAGTTTTGCTGTTGTTCCTTTTGATTGTTCTTTTTCAAGATTATCTACTCTATGTTAAAAAAACAATGTAAAGTTTACCGCCTCGGCTTTTGCATGAGCTCTGCATGCGCTCTTCAGGCCAATCATAATCATTTTTGTCGTTGCTGTAAGACTGTGATTGTATGATTGTTTAATACTTCATGATATTAGAAAAATTTCAAATATTGCAGCGTTAATTTTTTTGCGATATTGCAGCATTTATAAGGCAAAAAAAGACTTGGAAAATTTACCCAAAATAAACTATAGCCAAGGATTGTCTATAGTTTTCAGGA
>JAAGVU020000008.1:1645319-1672733 GCA_011763525.2 Mormyrus iriodes | reverse complement strand
AGATATTGAGAAAAAGCTAGTGATGTGTTGGAACTGCTTTGTGTCTGTTGGTACAACTCATGGCAACACCACCAACTTGTGACAAACTCCCATCCATCCATCCATCCATCCATCCATCCATCCATCCATTTATCCTCCAACGCTCATCTTGGTCTGAGTAACGAAGGCTGCAGTCTGAGCAGAGATGCCCAGACCTCCTTCTTCCCAGGCACTTCCTCCAGCTCCACTCGCAGGAGAGAGAGAATCTCTCCAGTGTGTCCTGGGTCTGTTGGCAGATAATAGTTACATTTTTGGCTATAGTTTATTTTGGGTAAATTTTTCAAGTCTTTTTTGCCTTTTAAATTTTACAATATCGCAAAAAATGAACGCTGCACTATTTGAAAATGTTCTAATATCATGCAGTCCTAGTTTGAAGTATTAAACATAATCATACATATGCATCCATGAAACTAGCTATACTACAAACATGCATTTGGTGAGTCTTTTTAAAGACAAAGTTGTTGCAGATGTGTCCTGATAGACAATACATTTTTAATGTTTACCAAAAAACACCTTGACCACTTACTGGTGATACAGGACAAGACATATCCAGTGTCAACAGTCAACAGTGCCCCTCTTTCCCCAGGGCTGAGCCGTGTTGGCAGGTTCTTGTAGGTAGTAGCCTTTTTTATTGGTGGTTGATGAGGTGTACCGGGCCAGGTTTGTCATGTCTGCAGGGTGATACCTCAGCAGTATATTACTCTGAGGGACATCATGGTGGTGGGGGGGGAGATGCTGACATGTGTAACCTTATAGCAGAGCTGGCACAAACAAGGATAATGAAGCGTCACGAGTCAGTCCTCCATCTCATAATGCTCACACGCCCTGCCCTGACAGCCAGCCAGCTAGACAGCTGGGTCATAGTGTTAGAACAGCCAAAGTTCCGTTCGCCTCTGTGTCTGCAGTAGCACTGAGCTAAGTGCATTTTTAACATAGGTTAACCTGGCAGTTCTGTTATTGCGGGGGTGTGGATGAACATACTTTTCCTGTGTTTTTACACTCTTATCTAAGGAACTGAGAGACTTTCCAAATAAATCACCTCGAAGTATTCAAGGGATAATCGTTAGCTTGGCTAAATAAGCCGGACTGAGTGTGTTAAAAGAGTGATCGTCTGCAGCATGGGCTTCTGGAGAGCCGCAAGGCCGGCAGGTTTCGGGGAGTACATTGTAATTAGGGTCTTGCTGACAGCTGAAAGCGGTGGGAGGTACGGATGGGATTTAGGTGTTCAGAAAGCTGCCTGTGCTTTATGTGGGGCTGTCTACCAGCCACAGGCCGGTACCCACTAGCAGGCCGCTTATCAGGGATGAATTTGTGTGTGTTTGCGGTCATTGTGTGGCCCGATGTGTAGTCGCTCGGTTCCTTTTTCTCAGGCCCCGCAGACACCCATGCCTGTCTTCACTTCTCCATCTGCAGGTTCCACTTGGCGGCCACCAGGGGGCACCTGGACTGTCTCAACCTCATCTTGGGCCACGGCGTCGACGTCACAGCCACGGACGCTGCTGGTGAGAGGCGCCCGTCACGCGCTTGGCACTAACGGCCTAGTCACTTTAAAGGGTGAATACATGTCACTTCCTTTCCATTGTGACATGCAATGACATAACTCATACACCGAGGTCTGTAGAACCACACACACAATGGAGGAAAGTGTAAGAAAACACCATCATTTCTCACCAGTTAAGAGTGTATTAGGAGTAACTGTAATTAAAAATAAACTTAACATTTACAGCCCATTCCGTTACACATCAGCTCCCCATGTTACCTGCATTGTTTGAAGTGTTATTGGTCAGCCTTGGTGAGTAATGCGGTTTTGCTATAAGGTTTCAAGGGATTGTGTGTGAGAGGAAAGATGAAGGCGGGGAAGGTGAGGAGGCACTTTCTGTTGTACCTTATCCTGTGAAATAACTCACTGGTGTTTTTGAGAGGATTAAACAGTCTTTGATAATCCTGCCTATATGAAACCATTAGCGGTTTCACTGTAAACCACAGTAAAATTCCTGATCGTTAGTATTGCTGTTTCAAATTTTAATTGTCAGTAAAACTGTGATTGCCACCTTTTGGAAAAACTCACCTTAAATACTGTTTAGCATTAACCAAAGTTAGCAACGGTCTCCCAGATGCAGGCAAAGCATCCAGCGTGGGTTTGTTTGGTGTCAGTCAAAACATGGCGGAAGGGAGTTGGAGCACTCTGGAAGTTGAATGTTAATTTGCATTTGACATAGTTTTCATATGTTTACATAAGGTATTGGCTATGTTACTATTATAATGTTTATGCAAACACAAAGTGCATAGTGCTGCTAATTTTATTTGTGGTTATTAATATGAAATTTGGTGAAATGATTTCAGATTGTGCATCTGTACCTTTCGAATATTTTCAGCACAATTTAACAAGAACGCCATAATACTAATAACCGTGATAATTTGTTACTATAGTCATGATATAAAATCTTCACAGCGTTTCCTCTCTACCTGGTGGTACGGCTGTCGCCTGTAGGAACAGCAGGGCCTTTTCACCAGCACCACCCTGCTCTTCATTATCACCCTGAGCCAGAGCCACTCTCTGCTCCTGCCTGTCTGTAGCGGTGTGTCGTTACTGAGCTGCTGTCTGCTCTCTTTCAGGTAAAAATGCCCTTCATTTGGCTGCCCGCAATGGACACTCGCTCTGCGTGCAGAAGCTGCTGCAGGTGCGTGTGTGTGAGGATATGTGTGAGTGCATGGTCACGGTGTGATGCCTCCTCATGCATTACTATGGCACAGTCGCCCCTCAGGCTTCTGGCTGAGCCGTGGGGCACTGCTTACGTGTCAGATCGACAATGTGGGGCCTGACTCTGCAGCCGCCCGGCAGTCTGCGCAGTAGCTGCTTGTGGGTGTCGCCTTCCGTGGGGCAGACCCGACCTGGGCCTCTCACGGTGTTGGCTTTCCCAGCTTACAGTTAACACCCAGTCACCTGATCATGGCCCTTGATTGGGAGCCTGTTGCTGGAGAGAGATGGGTTTTTATAGGGCAGTGTGGTGGGGGGGTCACAGCTGGGCCCCGAGAGCTCCCCGCATGACGACGCGCTGTCTGCACGTTGACATGTCTGTGCTCCTTGCTGGCGTGCCATCGTGCTCCCTTCCCATGCAAGATTGACAGTCTGGCCTTTTTTTAGAATTGCTGACTAGTACAATCCCTTTGATTTCACACCCCTTTAACAAAGAACTGCGGGGTTTTTCCTGGGAACCATGTCCAAGCGATGTTAATGACTTAAGATGTTTGTTTTGGTCCCCTGATTTGACATGTCTCTGACGAAAAGCTTTTAATGTAGATCCGCTTAGTTTTAAGAGGGGATATTTCATTTACATGTGTAGTAATGTTGCTGTGTGTATACATATTCAATCCAGTAAATATATATTTGTTTATGTTTGTGTGTGTATGAGTAAGTGTGATATTATATGTAATGTATATATGAGCATGTGAAATTTGTCATATATGCACCTATGTTGGCCAATAAAGTGTCCGTCCTGCTCGGTTTCCTTTCCTCATGTTATGCAGCACAACTGTCCTGTGGGGAACTTTGACCTGCAGGGGAGAACGGCTCTGCACGATGCAGGTATGCAGTGCCGGCCCGCATTTGTGCCGCTAGTCCAGCGTCTCATTGTGATGTTGCAGCGTCGCAGCTGTAGAGGAGGTCGCAGAGTGAGGTCTAGCCTCTTGCCTTGATGCAGACCTGCCCTGATTTCTGCTTTGTCCTTTTCAGTGATGGCCGGCTGCTGCTCCAGCGTCAAGCTGCTGTGTGACAGCGGGGCAGCTGTAAACGCCTGTGACTTGGTGAGTGCCCTCTAAGCATTCCTATGGGAGAGTTTTCTGTTTCCGTGGCGGTCATGCGCCGACATTATGCCTGCATTCATGTGTCTGTAAACTCATGGTTAGAAAGCCCCTGCTGTCTGTGCAGGATGGTCGTACCCCCTTGGTGCTGGCCACCCAGATGTGCCGTCCCCAAATCTGCCAGCTTCTGCTGGAGCGCGGGGCAGACATCACCATCCGGGACAAGCAGAGCAAGTAAGGGCCTCTCCCTGCCTCACACCTTCAGCGTGTTGCTGGCGGATCCCTGTATCTCTGAGATGTTTGCTCCTAGGTGAAGGACACCGGGCATGACAGTAACTGTTGATAAATAACTTCTGTAGGTCAGTGTTCTAAAATGTCCGGCTCGTCGCATGAAAAATACAGCAACTGTTTCTTAGAATTAACAATGTTATAGTTATGCTTCTCAATGCCGGCTGCTCCTGTCATTACGCTCATGGCTTGTTGGCTGAAGGCTGTCCACTGGGCCCATAGGACCGCCCTGATCCTGGGCTGTGAGTATTCCTGTAAGGAGGCCGTGGAGGTCCTGCTGCGGGCGGGGGCTGACGTCGCAGCCGTGGACTGCTTTGGTCATGACAGCCTCTACTATGCCCGCATCTGCAAGAACCCGGAGCTGGTGGTGCTGGTCAGGAATGCTGTGGAGAGTGTTGCTAAAGGTGAGGGCTGAAATCTGTCCTTTCGTTGGATGTCGGTCTCCTCACTGGCACATTAGAGACCTCGGCATCTTCTCTAATAAGACGCACCATCACATTTGATGGTCTCCTGTTTGAGTGCCAGAAGTGATGTTTGGTTTTCAGTGTGAAGTAGACATCAGCTCAAAAGCGCAGTGCTGCAGGGAGCAAGTGGTGACTTCTGGGCTGAACTGGGTGCGACGTTTAGCCTGGCGCTTGTATGTAATTAGCAAGGAAGTGGTAGAGACTTCATTAAACACGTAGGTGTCGAGTCAGGCCGGATAAACGGAGCTCTCTGTCAGACGGTACTCTCACAGGAAGTGATGTATAGAAAACAGGCTAATTACCGTCTTGCTTTGCTGGACGCTTCTTATTCAGGTTTCACATGAAGCTGCCAGTGTTTTGTGGTGTGCCCAGCGGTGTTACGCTCTCGCTAGCTTTCTTTAAGCACTAAAGTAAATATCCACTTGGGCTTCCTCAAAATATCATGCATATCGTTTCCTTGTTTCTGTGGAGGGAATAATAAAACCAGGGTTGCTGAGAAACAGGGAAAACGGCTCATCAGCCAAACGGCTCCTCTGTCGCCTGGAGGCTTCCCTGCCGGCTTCATTCCCCCATGGCAGTAACGAGCTGTAGTAGAAATTCTTCCTTGATGACAGCTGACGACAGTTACAACTTTAGAGGTTTGCTTTTTTGTGACGCTGTGGGGTCCTGTTTTATGTGCTCAGGTTGTCCACATTTGTGTCTGTATTTGCTGTTTTCTGAATCCAGTACATGAAGCAACTGCTACATGCCTCAGAAGCAGCTTGTGCCATTCCGCATCTTTTCTGCGTATAAAGATTTTGGCTAGGAGTTATGTTATTGTCTGCACCTATGATTAGTGTTGCTAGCATTAGCTTTAGCAGTGATAGGTTTTAATGGGAGTATTGCACCAGAGTTTACCTGAAGTTAGTAGAGGAATAGGAATTGAAATGTTGAGTTTGAAATGGCAGAAGACTAACCCTCTATTCTGTATGTGTCCTGTAAACAGCTAAAGTTGCGAAGATGGAGAAACTTCGACGGGTGAGTTACACTTTTTAATTTGGGGTGCTAATGCCTTTAACAGATGCTGGTACTCAGGGTGTTTTGCTCTGGCGTTGAGCACATTGCAGGGATGTAAATATTTCGTTTGCCTGTTTGATTTGTGATGAGGCTGGATCATGTGTGGGTATCGCTTACGGAGGTCTTCACTCGTGACATTTACACCTGCAGATCAGCTGTTACCTGAGAAAGCTGTGCTGTACCTGTTACATTTTTTTTTTGCTTCTTGGTGATTGAAGAATGTTAAGAACATGACATTTAGGTGTTCACTCAGCTGTGCCTAAACTGTGTGACGCTGGGTGAGAGTGACAGCACGCCTGTTCCCTGACCGTGTATCCCAAAGTGCCTTATCGGGGTGGGGTGGGGGGGGTCTCCAGAGCTCTTCCCGTAGAAACTGTATGCTTGTCAGATGCCATCAAACTCACAGTGTCAGCCACTTGTTTCCACAGTCTAATTAGGGTCAGAGTGGGTTAGTGAGGTTCAAAACGGCAAATCGCAGTTGGAAGCTGATGAACTTCAATAGCCTCTTTCATCTATTACATGATTCAATGCTGTTTGTTTGGCAAAGAAGCTACCTTTTTGTTCCGCTATGTTGCAGTGAGTGCCACCTAGTGTCCAGTCAGATGAATTGCTCTCTCTGGTTTCTGGGGATGTGCGTGCTTGACGTTGCTGTGATATGAAATGCATGACAGCATGATTACTTCTGCAGCTGTCAGTGGAGATGACTGCTGAAGCTGAAGCCAGTATCAGGGATCAGATTATACATGTGAGTGCAGCCCGCCTTTTATGCTCCTGTGAAGCTGAGCGTTTGGTTTCCCCTCGTGTTTGGTATTTATTACATATTTCAGCAAAAGGTCTATTCACTTTCGGTCCAGCTGATTTTTAAATGGCGCCATTTACTGACCTTCTTGCCCCAGAGCCGTGATGTAAGTCTTTGTGATCTGGCACTCATTAGTCTTGCTAATCAATAGCCCAAAACATTTGAGTTTGTGAACAAGTTATAATACATTAGTAATGGTAAATCGTAATACAATTAATATATTGATATGCTTCTATAATGCTGCATATACTAAGCTGGTATGCGGCCTTACTCGAGAGTTGCTGAATCTCTGACTGGCCTGTCGTAGGACCTGGAGAGGAAGAATGAGATGCAGCAGGAGGGACTGAGGAAGTTCCATCAGGAGCAGAGGGCCCTGCTGGACAAAGTGAACGTCCTCCAGCAGCAGCTCAGTCAGGTGGGTGCTCCTCCCACTAGGTGGCGCTCTTGAGGCCAGCTGCTGAAGTGAGCAGGTGGCTGTCGCTCTCACTGAACGTGAATGAGGAGGGAAATGAGGAGACTATCTGCTTTCTTGCAGGAGAAGACAGCCGTGGAAGACTTGAAGAAAGAGGTAAGAGTGTTGTGTTATCACCCACATTGGTTTGTTGATGTGGTGAGTGATGTGAGCTGCTCATTGGTGACATTTTAAAATGGGGGGAGTCTTATGTACGCTGGCAAGCAGAGTTATGCGCAGTGCATATTGATCGTGTTTTTAAAAGTGTACAAATGACGCCGAAATAACAGCTTGCATTTTGATAGATGGTGCAATATTATTTGAGTGTGGCTAACTGCGGCCATGGGAATGTGCTGTTTCCAGTGGTTACACAGAGGGGAACAGGGTCAGGTCCCTGCGTTTGGGATGTAATGCTGTATCTTATTGATTTTAGGTGATTTGCTCGGTGAAGTACTCTGTACATGTCCCATCTGTAGCACTGTTTCCTGTCGTCTGCACACAGCGTCTGGGAAATGGGGCTGTATTTGTGTTTGGTTTCATTTTCACATGGGCCCAGAAAATCTGTCCCAGCCTGTAGCATCCTCCCGCTTTGTTCCAGAGGGACGACCTGAAGCTGACGTTGTTAGACCGTGATAAGGATGAGGGCTCCAGGAGCGGGGACACCGTGAAGGTCCAACTGAAGAGCCGCTTGGTGAGTCCAGGGTCACGGAGCAGAAGTGAGGCGTGTCGGTCGTACGTAAGCAGCTCGCAAACAGGCCGGGGCTTGGGAGTCCGGAGGGTTTTCCTGTGGCTTTAAGACGGTGTTGTGTGGTGCCCCGGCTCTGTGCCGTGAGATAACGGATAGTCATGGCAGAACCGGGGAGCTCTACTGTGTGCCGTCACTCGCTGACTGTCTCGCTTCGCTTTGTGGCAGTTACTTCAGTTATTGCCTCCCTCTGGTATAAACCTGCCTGTTGTCGAACATGCACAGGAATTCCGCTGTGGGTTACGCTGCCTGCTTCCCTCCACCGTGAATAGGATGTACTTCCAAGTACTTCCATGTAGATAATATCACAAATGATTTAATAGTACAGAATAATTAGTAACTGAGCGGATGATTGTGTTTAATTATTTGTTTTCACGTTCTGTTGTAGGGAGACTACTCTGGCCAGTCTGTGATTAAAGGTGATAGAAGGGCATCTTTTAAAAAAAAAAATACAATATTTATTTTTACAGTCATGCATACAGGTTGTTCATATCAATTATTGTTTTCCTTCCTAATTCTTCATCCTCAGGGAAAGATGTGCTTGTGAAACAATCTCGCAGTCTGGATTCTGCACAGGTACTAATGTAACTTCTATTTGTTCTGTTTTAGTAGTAAACACACATTGAAGGGGCTGAATGATACAGAAAAAATGTTGCGAATGACAGCTCCGTCTTGTTCAGTTTAGCCATGCCAATAACACTGACTTAAGTGGGGCCTATTTTTTGCATTTACTTGAATGAATAACTGCTCATATCAGCTTGCCCCTAATGTTCTGTGTTTCTGTGATGACGTGAGTGGATCTGAAGCTCTGTGGTGTGTTAACCCCACCCCGAAATTGCATATGCTTGGATAAGCTGTAGAACTCTTGTTTTCCAGCATTAGCTGTTTTGCCCCCAGGAAATGAGACATTTCTGATTATAAACTAAGCTTAATCTGCATGGGTGTTTTCACTGTTTGGGCTCTTTAAATTGAAGTGCCTTTCTGACAGTATCCCCTGTGAGTTCAGCACACTTTCATGGACTTAAATAGCTTTATAAGCTTTAAGTAAACACCCTGAACTGCTTGTTTGAAAACTCTGTTTACGTCGTTCTTCATGTCTGATGGTTCTGCTTCATTTCCTGCTGCAGACCCTACAATCCTCTACGCCACTGCACTCCTTGTCACGGCCACTTGACTTCTCAATGGCAGGGTCAGTCCCAGGAGGGGAGGTGGAGGCTTTGAGGGAGGAGTCTGCGGAACAGGAAGTCTGCCGACTAAGGGCGGCGCTTGACTGCAAGAGCAGGGAGTTTGAGGAGCTGGTGCGAGACCGCGATGAGGAGAAGCGAAACTCTGAGCGGCAGGTGCAGGAGCTGGAGCAGGCCCTAAGCGATGTGCAGGAACGCATGCTGGATTCTGAGGCCAAGGTGAAGCAACTTCAGATGCACGTCGTGGCTATGAAGGAGCACCTGAACACCCAGGTAGTGGAGGACCTGAGGGCCCAACTGAAGGATGTCAAAGCCAAGTACGAAGGGGCATCTACGGAGGTCGGCCGGCTTCGCAACCATCTCAAGCAGAACGAGAAGGCCTTGGAGGAGTACAAGAAGAGTGAGGGTCTGCTAGCTGATGAGACTGAGAAACTCACAAAGGAGTTGGAGAAGTCAAAGGTGGAGCGGGAAGAGATGACCTTGACGTTGATGGACATGGAATCCCTGGTGAAGGAGATGGAAGTCAGGCAGACATCCATGGTTTTGGGGGAGAAGTTTGACAACATGAAGAATCTTCTCACTAATGCGGTGGATGAAAAGGAGAAGCAGCTGGCGGAGCTGAGGGAGGATTACGACCGGGTGCTGGAGGAAGTGGCAGAGCTGCACCGGGCGCTTGATGGTCAGAAGACCAGTGCGGAGAGGGCCATCCTGCTACAGGAGCATGAGAAGGTGAGGGCTGAGCTGCAGGAGCAGAACATGGCTTTGAAGAAGAAGCTGGCGGACGTGACCTCCAAGAGCCAGGCACTTATCCGAGAGGTGGAGGAAGGGGAGAAGGAGAAGGGAATCCTCATGGGGCGTGTTCAGGACCTGACCAAGAAGATGCAGGCACAGTACGTGCCCCTCAAGTCCCATGAGGATTTGAAGAGATCTTTGAACCACACCATAGAAGACTTGAGCAGGCAGCTGGCGGAAGCAGAGCAGAAGAGAAGCTGTGATGAGGTGGAGCTTCAGAAGCTGGAATTTGAGAGGTCGACTCTGTGCGAGAATGTCAACAATCTGCAGAGCCAGTATGTCCCCCGGGAGAAGTTCGATCAGGAGGTCAGCAGCCTGATCTCTCGAAAGAAGGACGTAGAGAAGGAGCTGGCAGAGCTTCGAACAAGGTGTCAGGACAAAGAGAAGGAGCTGGAGAAGGTGGTGGCCGATTACGCGTTCCTGAAGCAGAGCTTGGAGGGGGATTATGTGCCAAGGGCTGAACACGAGAGGGTGAAAGCTGAGTTGAGTGCCGCTTTGGGGGAAACAAAGGCGAGAAGCTGTGCTATGGAGAAACGGATCAAGGAAGGAGAGGAAGAGCTGCGGCAGGCGAAGGAGAGAAGTGAAATGTTGAGCAAAAAGCTGCAGGGTACCCAGACTGCACTAGAAAAGGATTATGTCAGTTTCAAAGAGCATGAGGGAATGAGGAGCAAGTTGGCCAATGAGGTCTCTGAGGTGGAGAGCAGGGCAAAGGAGGCACAGTTGAAGTACCAGTCTGCGCAGGAGGAAATCGAGAGGCTTCATAAAGAAATGGAGGAGCAGAAGAGAGAACTGGATACGATTCAGGAGGCCATCCAGTCAAGGTTTGTCTTGAAGACTGTCGTTGAGGAAAAAGAGAAGTCCTTCAAGTCCACCTTGAAGGACTTAACGGAACAGCTGGAGCATATGCAGGAGAGATACAGCCATGTAGAGAAGGAAGGAGAATGTCATAGGCAGGAGAAGGAGAAGCTAAAAGTGGAGATGAAGTCTGTGCAGGGGAGGCTTGAGATGGGATTTGTTCCCACTGAAAAGTACCAGGAGGCAGAGGGCAGAATGAAGGAGCTGAGCCAAACACTACAGGATATGCAGCAGCAGTACCACGATGTAACGATGCAGAAGAACAAGCTGGAAGAGCAGACTGCTCAGCGAGATATTGCAATCCAGGACCTGCAGCACAAGATGGACACCGAGTACGTGCCTTCGGAAAAGTTTGAGGCCATGCAGCAGTCACTGCGCGGCAGCCTGCAGCAGGCGCATCAGGAATGCGAGCGTGTGTCTGAGGCCTACCGGCACGAGGCCGGGAGGGCAGATGTCCTGGAGGAGGAACTGAAGGCCCATAGTCATGATACCACCCTGCTTACAGAGCTCCTTACCTGTAAGGAGGCCCTGCAGCAAGAGGTGACCAGCCTCAGGCTGGCCCTCCACAAGGATCAGGAGAGTGCTGCCCAGAAGGCTGAGGATGTGGCCTCCCTCCAGGCTGAGCTGCTCAGGGCCACGAGGGCCCTAGAGGAGCTCCAGAGCCAGGGCTCCAATGAGATGGCCACGCTCCATGCCGAGAAGCGGAGGTTTGAGGAGGCGGCTGTGGGCCTGGAGGAGCGGTTGTCGAGTTTGTCGGGGCAGTGTGAGGACCTGTACAGAGAAGCCGTTCAGGCCAAGGAGGGGGAGAGCAGGGCGAGGTCAGAGACAGAGGTTCTTCAGGCCAAGAGCATGTCCATCGAAAACGAGATCAAAGAGCTGAAGAGGAGGTACGACGACTCCCTCAGCACTATAGAAGACCTGCAGAAGAGAATCCAGATGTCCTCAGAGCAGACAGAAGTGAAAGACAAGAAGGTAGCTTTTTTCCCTGTCCCATTTTATATGAAGTGACAACTGAATGGTAGCTGGGTACCATGTCGTATTCCACACAAATACCATACTAAATTTAAAAAATACCAGAACTTTTTTTCCTCAAATACTGGTCTTTAGGAAGTTTTCCAAATTGCCTTAGCCTTTGCTGGGTCCAGGTTTAATGTCCAGGATTGTGTTTGGCTTTTGGGTGCGCTCTCTGGCCGCCAACAGCTGCATGCGTGTTTTCAGATCTCAGAGCTGCTGACAGACGTGGAGCGGCTGAAGCAGGCCCTGAATGGCCTCTCCCAGCTGGCCTACGCTGGCAGCACTCCCAACAAGAGGCAGTTGCAGCATGTGGACACCCTCCAGGCCCAGATCAAGGGCCTGCAACAGCAGCTGGCTGTGAGTGTGCCGGTCACGGGGAACCCGAGTGCAAGTACGAGGGGGGGTCTCTTCTCGGGAGGCGCTTTGGGATGTAGATGTAAATGTTTCTTTGGAATATCAGGGTAGTGGGTGGGTGCCCCTTCCATACTCATGGTTAGATCAGAGGTGTGCAGTGTTATCCGCAGAGGGCCGGTGTGTGTGCAGGTCAGCTGTTCAAACCCAGGTGTGAGGACTCTTCAGCCAATCAGCCCTCTAATTAATAATCTAATTAGGGAGCTTCAGGGAAATCCCGCCCACACAGTGGCCCTTTCTGGATAAGATTGCACCCCCCCCCCGGGTTAGTGTCATCGTCTTGCTTCTGCTCCCCTTGGTATAATTGGGTGTGATATGTACATAGAGAACGCAATGACAAGCTTATATGTATTTTTAATGATTTTTTTTGTTTTTAATGTATTTTGTATGAACTGCATAAGGCTTCTGTCAGTTGCATTTATTATTCTCTCTGACAATCTGAAATGCGATACACCGAGCAGCGTGTGCTGGATAAGAAATGCTGCTGCTTGATTGACACTTGGAATGTGCTTTCAAGCTTACAGAAAGGGGCCCCTGACAATTAATGCTCTTCTCACCTCATTTTTGCAAAAAAGGAAGGAAACGGTGTAGAACATTTCATTCTGGTCTACTGTGTGGAATGTGGTCTGCTGCTCTGGGGAAGCTCTCCAGCTTTCTGCTGTATCCTGGGGTTACACAAGGAGGCTGTGCCCAAACAGCTGGCTTCCTCTCCAGTAGGCTTCCGGCAGGAGCTGCCCTCAGCCGGCCTGATTTGTGCACACACAGCCTTGAAGTGGCATTACAGCAGCATATAATTAATGTAAAGTGCTATGTTTGGGCTTGTAATGCAGTACAGTTACATTTAGATGAATATCAGTGGTACTTCGGAGGTGTTTATCATCTGGGAGACGTGGTCTCTATGGAATGAGGCTCTCACCTGTCTCAAATGGAGTTTGGCACTTGGCCTAAATTTGCGTCCAGTCAGATCCCCTCTGTAAGCTGCGTGCGATCCCAAAAGTAGCTTAACTTTGCAAAATGTACTATGAAACTGTCAAAGTATGGATTGTGAGGCTTTGATTTACTTTTTGTGCTTTGATTTAACTGTGAGCAAGGTCAGTGAATGTGCCAGACCTGCCAGGAGGGGTGATGTACAGCTGTGTGCCACCACTGCTTTGTGCTCAGAGTGACAGAGTCCTTCTCTCTCCACACAGGATGCCGAGAGGCAGCACAGGGAAGTGGTGTCGATATACAGAACTCATCTCCTAAGCGCAGCACAGGTACGATGCTGCCCCTCATCTCCCATAGGATTGCCCGCGCATGGCCGCCGGCAGTGCAGCGGGCCCCTCACATGGTGCCGGTGGGCACGGTCTCTCGGCAGGGAGCTACGCCTAACTCCTGTGCTCCTCACGCAGGGCCACATGGATGCGGACGTCCAGGCGGCACTGCTCCAGATCATCCGCATGAGGCAGCAGTTCGTGTGCTGATCCGTCAGCGACGGTGACGCCCCCCCATGCCTGCAGACTGGCTTTAGTGTGTCCTGCACGGCCCTGTTCAGCCGACCCGGGATCTGATGCCTCTTTGCGGGGTTTACGTACTTAGAGGCTAAAGTAGCTCGAATTAGGCTGTTCTCTCCACTGACTTCCGTTTCCTGTTTCTGTGGAGATTCCTTTTACATCTATGCTCTCATTTCAGAACTACTGGGCCACTTTATATGGATTTAATAAGAGCTTTTGTGCTGACTGGCCACTTGGTTAGCATGAATATATCATTGAGAGTCTGATTTTTAAATGGTGCTGGCAATATTTGGGAAGAACCAGACAGTTGGGAGTTTGACTTTGTGATTTCAAAATATATTTAATTTTTGCTTTAAATGCTTCTGACTGACAGAAACTGAACATTTTCCTCTTAATGTCTGTATGATCTGACGTCTTGGCTGTATTTTAGGTTCCCTTCCCAGCCCTGTTACGTCTGTATTCATATAATGCAAAGGTAAGGTCTGTCCGCTCCAGCGAACCCCCGGTCGCTGCGGTGCTGGTAATTTAACCCGCTACCTGTATTTACGGAACCTCGAGGACCCTCCTGATGACTGGGCTGTAATTTTCATTCCCCTGTTGAAGCTGGTGTCTTCTTTCAGTGAACTTCGTGGTGCCTCTGGGTATTTTATGCTGTATTTGGTTCACTGTAAGCTAAGAGTGTGCCTTCCTTCGGGGGTGGGGGTTAGTGTCCTCCCAGCGTCCCTGTGGCAGCCCTGTACAAGGCTGTAGTGAGACTGCCCCCCTGTGGTGTGGCTTGGCTGGCCAAGTTACCGGTGTAATTTTTTACTAGCTTTTAATTTCTAGTTTATAATGGATTTGAGATTCAGTATGACTTTTGTGCATTTTAACAGATTTTATATTTTTCGATAATTGCTTTGTAATACTTTTGATTAATAAACACTTGTATTCAGCAGGACTGGAGTCGGCTGGCACAACGCTTCAGGCCATATTAAGCTGTTTCACAGGTGCAGGATTTACACCTGCATTCTCACTGTTTTTCTAAAGAGCCTTTTTCATTTAGCTTTCATGGATATTATAGTAAATCCGTTGCTGGTTTTTGTTTAATTTTTAAATGTATGTTTAAAAAAAAAAACAGGTGCAGATGTTGCAGTGAAGCAAATGCTTGATAACTCTGCCCTCTAGTGTCACACTGCGGGAAGTTTCTGTATCCCTATTATTATTATTATTATTATTATTATTATTATTATTATTGCGGTTTAATACACTACTAAAATAAGGGTGTGCGGAAGAGGTCTGTGTAAAATGTGAACGGTTTTTAATATGCTAATATAAGGGTGATTTCATGAAACTTAGTAATTTAAATAAATTTGTCTCCTATGTTACTGCAATTCTACATCCATGTTCAAGATACATTTCACCATTTTGTTTCTGCTAACCAGATTCACTTTATCCACTTATTGAATTGTTCAGTATATTTACCATTGAATCCAAGTTTAATGGTATACAAACATCTTTACAATATGCGTTTTTAGCAAGGGCTATTTTTTTTTTATTCTTTTTTTGCCAAATGTTAGTACTGACTTTAATAAAAGTGCCTGTTTTAGAACGGTGTCTGGCTCTTTCATGCATAAACGGTTCAGTTTCTGTGGTTTCGCATTTGTAGCCGACCTGTGGCTGTAGCTGAGGGAAAGTAGAATGGACATGAATAAATGAGAAGCGTTTACATGGTGTCACATTCACTTGTACCCTTGGCAAGCGAAGGGATGTGTTTATATGCACAACTCGCATGCATCTTCTGTATGCCTTAATCATTAATCGACATGCACTGAAAAGGAAACGGGCCATTTTAGCTCTTCAGCAAGTGCCGTTCCTCCCCGTATAAATTGTTTACACCATAATTATTGTCAATTTGAGGTTTTTTTTTTTTTCTTTTGGTCCTTTTGTCAAGTGACTGGTAACTATGGATACATGGATTGAAATAACAGCAAAATCTTGGCGAAGGATGGCGGGAGCGTTCGCAGCAAACGGCCGTAAACTCAATTCAGCTGTGCTGTGATCGCCGGTCCCATCAGCATCTCAGAAACGGCCGTCCTCCTGGCGTTCACGCTCAGGGCCATACCTGAAATTCGCGAGAGCCATCCAGTCATATCGATATGCGTTTTCAGAGAATGAATCTCCAAAACATGTATACCTATGAAGTGTTGAAAGTGGGTTATATATATGGGAGCCATTGGGCTCTGTGGGAATGGCGATACAGGGTCTCTGAGATCTGAGATTGGGCACGAGAAACGATGGCAGGGCTCCTGTGGTTGTGAGCGTCACCTTCTCGCGCTGTTCCTCTGCTTGCATGTGGTTTTGCTTTAAACTCCATTGGCAGAGGAATGAGCCTGATCCAGTGCCAAGACATTTTCTTCTTACATTTATGGATTTGTGCTGCTTCTTGGCGTTTAATTTTTTTAAATTATGTTTTCAAATCTTTCAGATCCCAGGTATTGAAACGTCGTTTTCCAAAAAAAAAAAAAAAAAAAAATGCAGGAAGCATTAGGAGATGGTGGTCAGAATATGCTGGGAAATTAATTCTTTATATTACTCTCTGTAAGGGAGTCTGGCCAATTTCATTGCTGGTTCCCAGGATGACCTCTTTGTAATTGTTTAAATCGTTAAATATATACTACCACTATTTTTTTGTATGAATCAGTAAATAAAAGCCTTGTGGTAGAAGCTGTGCATCTAATGGCACAGAGCTGGAATACAACACTGTTTAAATGTAAGAACAAACGCTTGCGTACCATGTCAGAGCTGCAGTCCAGCCAAGCCCTCCTCAGTGTCAGCGCCCTGGCCCGTCTTAACTGCCACCTGAGGTGATTAGCCTGCCTCTGGTCTTGTTTTTCACTGGACGGATGCAGAATGCATGGGGGGGCTTTCTTTAAATAAAACAAGCCCCACCTTCCTGAATTTTATTACTCTGTTATTTGTGGTCTGCTCTGTATAAGCTGTTCTCAGCAATTATGGTAAATACAATTCAATCTGTTAGGAGATTTTCCTTTAATCTGATTTCCAGGGCTATAACAAGGAACAGATGCCACATCTTGGTTTTTCTCAAAGCGTTAATCATCCTCTGTAGGATCATAGTGCTGTGATGCTGCCTAACAGCCCCTTAAAGGCCCCCCCGCCCCTTGCTTTTATGTGGCTTCTTACGTCTCTGTGATTCTGCCCTCATACAATAACACAACATTCTGAGAACGGGCTTAACAACACCGAAGACAGTGGACATGGATCCACAGACTGCCTCTCCTGCCTTTCGCTCCCCTGTTTTGGGTTGCTGTTGCTATCGCCCCCCCCCCCCCACCCGTGTGCCGCCCCACTGTCAATAATGGGCCATTAAGCAGCACGGATGGGGCACCGCTTGGCCTCTCATTAGTCCTTTGGGGGTGAGAGTTGGGGTGTGTAGGGCATCTCCCGGCCTCCACGGCTCACTTTGCAGAGTTGAAACACTTTGTTGCTTCAATAAAGTTCATTTATAGTATAATAAGGCTCTGGAGAGCATGTGGTGCTGATTTGCACTGGATGGCTTCGGCATGTCCCCCCCTTGCCCTGCATGCCTCTGATCCTGCTCTGAGCTGTGTTTTCACACACCTGGGACAGAGAGGGACGAGCGTGGGAGAAGACTGCTTTTCATTTCCCGAGATTTACTGCTTTACTTGGGAGGAGGGCTGCAGGTCAGATAAGAGGGCTGCCCCCCCCCCCCCCAACCCACTAGAGGTAGAGTTTAGGCCCAATAACGGCCCTGATATCAGTCAGCCGGGAGTATGGGCATGTGCCAAGATAAATGCTAATTAAATACAAATATATACAGGAATGACTCTGTAAACCTGTCAGTGTACTTGCAAACCGTCCTCACCAGAGGCATGAGTGTCCACTCAGTGGCTTTGTCTACTGCAAAAAGTAGTTTTTCAAGGCGGACCCCTCTCCCAGATGTACGGGGCGCCTCTGTCGCCATGATGCCCCCTGGACCGCTTACCATCCATGAGGCTCGCACTGAAGGGATTCCCCCAGAGCCTCTCTGTGACCCACAGATCTGGTTTCAAGTTTTCAACCATAACCTTAAATCCACTTGGCAAAGTGCCCTTGCTGCAGAATTGCTGATGGGCAGGAGGTGACGCCCCAGCTGTGTGTTTAATCCTTACGTGTGAGGCCCCCTACCCCACATCTCAGCATTGTTATGGCCCCATGCCTGCCGGAGGGGGCACAGGGGCTCCATGTGCGCTCTGTGAAAGGTCGTGATAGCATGCTGGGTGTGGAATGGGACCTTTCATTACATACAGAGAGTGGCCAAAACCAGCCGGGGGGTATTATAACCAGAACTCACCCTTAGTATTTGGACCAAAAAATTGTATTTCTAATCATTAAATCTACCTTAAAAGAGTATTTGACAACAGGTGAAATTTTTATTAGAATTGAATTAGGGATGTAATTATCCAATACTCTTGAGCGCAAACCCATAAAACATGGCGTCTTGTCACTAAACACTGGGTGGCACTCGGGGCTGTACTTAAGAAGGTGGGCTCTTTAATTCCACTGCTCCTTCAAACCCCAGGGGCGATTCTTGGCCTGGTACTTAACCTGGGCTGAATATCCAGCTGTAGAAACTGCCTAAAACCCATAAGCTGGTTTGGATGGACACCGCTATGAACTAGAACAAGTACCCCCCCGCCCCAACAGCACCATATCAGACGCTAGAAGAGAACCACACAGGTCGCTTCCTGTTTCAGTCCTACCTGGATGAGTAGCAGCCAATGAGGACAGAGATGAGCGAGTGTTTCTCAGGAGCTCTGAGGGCCTGTGGGAAAATGGAGCATTATAAAGCAGTCCAGCTTGGGCCCTGTGGGCCACTCAATACGCACAGTGTCTTTGAAGCCAGCTATGTCATATGGTAACATTTTTCACACTTGGGGTTTCAGCCGAAGCTGCTTCCGTCCACCAGTCTGCCTCGTGGAAGAAGCTCTGATACTGCCACGTGTTGCGTTGCATTCTGGGTAATCCTGGAGCTGCGTTTGGAAATACTATCATAACATATCAGTGAATAAATGTTCCTCCCTCCTTAGCAGGCAGTGGCCAAGGGTTGAAGTCACTCTTGTTCTGGGGAAGTTCTGCCTGGATGAGTAGATGGTATGTTACGTGAACTCGGTTCTGTGATAATACAATAATGGCCTCTTGATGGCAGTTGGTTATGCAGAGTTGTGGTATGCAAACAGACAGTCAGCAAATACACCAAAAAGGAAGATTGCACATGTTAATATTTCACCGAGACACTAATCTCTATCGCTGACAAAAGGCATGGTGGGGAAAGTGTGTGTGGTGCAGATGTGGGTTTGTGCCTGTTACCTTCCGAAATGATATTCGTTGTCAGCAAAGTGCTTTTTATGATTGCATCATCTTAAAGAATCTCGACCTTTAGACATGCAGTGTTTGGATTGAAACTTTCGGGTTCCTTGAAACTGCATCGCCGCGATGACGACCCCGTGCCGTTTATTAGCAATATCAGGTCATATTTATGATTGTTATGAGCATTATTGCAGATGAACAGTGGATATAATGTTAAGAAACAAAAGAGATGTTGAACTTTAAAGTCTGTAATGTTGATTATTCAGTGATGCACTCATCTGCCAAAATTCATTTGAATTGAAATATTTTTAAGTACTTTCACAGCAAAAATTGATGTATGCGATTAATTTAGATTAATTAATCACAGAACATGTAATTAGATTATTTTTTTTAATCGCTTGACAGCCATTATAATTATATTAATCTTCAGGATTTTAACAGTACTGTTTTTTAAATGTGGAAGTATTCAAATCTGGACAGATATGTGGCTTTTAAATCTGCCCGTATTATGCTTAGACTTTGTTTTATCCAGATCAGCTTGGAATGTCACTAGAGCAATTTAGATTAAATACTTCGGTCAAGAGTACCGGAGAAGGGCTCCTTCCGGGACCGTAACCTCTGACACCTGCTGCACCCCGTCAAAGAACGCCGAGCCACCGCGTCTCCTGCCACCGGCAGGCTAATTCCCGACCGGAAGCCATGATCAAGGTCGTGTTGCAGAGCGCCCCCTTCTGGAGCTGGATTAGCCGCATTGAGGCTGCCTGCCCATAACTCTCCCATCCAACACTTTGCTGAGGAACGCGCTGACGTCATCACAGCCGTAATACCTGTAAACGCTCATTCGGGAAAGGGCTACAAGAAATAGATTTTTAATTGTACCCTTTGAGAGTCACCTAAAATAAATGGAATTACCTTTAAAAAAAAGACAGGTTTCCGTCTTTTGATGTGCGAGCAGAGTGGTAAAAGGCTCTCAACCAGCTCCTCTTGAATTTTAATTAAATTAGCTACTTTTCCCTCCTCATTTGTCTCAGTGTGGAGGTAATACCTTTTAATATGCCTTTAAAAACTGATTTAATCTGCCCTCTTTCATCTCATCTTTTCCTGAGTTTTGCATTGCTGTGATCCCCAGTCCTGTCTGCCTTTGATTGCACCTTTGTGCTATAAATTTGTCTTTGAATTAAAATGCAAATTCCCTGATTAGCAATTTCCTAATTCCACCTTACGTGCTGCAGCCGGAGCCTATGGGGAGCGTCACTATTCCCCTGATTTGATTTATTATTATTATATATTTTTTCTAACGGACAAATCAAGGGCTCCTGTAGCAGAGGGAGGATCTGTCTTTTATGTCTTCGGTTCTGTAAGGGCAAGCTTATTCCTTTCAGCCTTGTCTCCAGGCAAAATCAAAGAGAAATATTTATAAATCATGTGCACAACAAATATTAACCAGACCTGCACGTCATTGCCGATAGCCCTGCACTCAGATCCCTGGCACACAAAAGCTCTAATAATTGCCCTGACTTTTGTTTTAAGAGTTACACACAAAGGAATCTGCTGCAACCTGTCCCTTAGGTTTAGGGAATTTCTTGAACCCCCGCCCCCCCTTTCATTCATCTGTAATAATCGTTTTTGATGGTGCTCTGTGATACCCCCTCGATGCACTCGCGGGGTGCAGAGCAGGATCGCTGCTGAATGACACACAGGATGGTTGCTGCAGGTGTGAAAGGAAGCGACGCCCTGACTTCTGCTGCTGACGGGTGATGTGACGCGTTGAGGTCGCGGTAAGTTCTTCCATACGGCAATAAACGCCATTAAGCTTAATTTTTAGCAACGATGGTGCGTCATTGACCCCATACGCCTCTTAATCCTGGCACTGCACCCCTGCCCCCAGGGCGCCGGAGAGCAGGGTCTGTCCCAAGGCGCTGCTCGGCATCTCGGGGCCTCGGCTTCCCCGTCCGATCTCCCGTAACTGGGCTGAAACCTCCCCAATCTTAACACAGTAACTTATCTTCGGCCGCCTTTTTCATGGCGGAAAAGCCGACAGTATTTTGCGTCCCAATTAAGTTAAAATTCGGGCAACAGAATGTCACTTTTTATATCTTCATGGTGGCGCAGTGTGTGTGCGTGTGTATTCATTTTTTTGTTCAGTCCCCGCAAGAATAACCGCAATTTTATAAAAATCTGTGACTGCGATCAAAAACTAAAATGCCAGAAGTCTATATTTTGTTTGGTTACTTTTGGTTACGGTTAGGGCTGGGATAGAAAAGATATACAAAGATATGAATACAAACGTGTGTGTGTCTGCGCGCGTGGAGTTAGCATGTTCTCCACATGTCGTATGACCTTCCTGCTTCCCTCCTGTGCCCTGTGTCAGTGTCCTGTCATGGACTGGCAACCTGTCCAGGGTGTCCCCGGACTCCAGAGTGGATGTGGTTAGATTTTCACAACTTCTGACAAGAAAAGATTTTGATGGAAACTTAGAATCAGCATGCAATAAACGCCGTGGTCGACAGGCGCTTCGTCACTGCAGTAAATTAATAAAAACTCAGCTCTTAATATCCGTAACCCCTGTGCTCCGCTGCCATTGTGCTGTAATTACCATACCAGCGCATTCGATTAAGTATTCACCATGTAATGTCTCATTAGGTTCTGCAGTTTAAGTGCTTTAGGTGTGCCACTGATAGGCTATAATCGGTATAGCCATTCGTATTGAATTATTGCCCGAGGCAACCAGTGTCTAATCTACTTTGATTATACCACAGAATTATCCATCAGCTACGGTGAACCCTTTCAAATCAACTCCCTAACGAGATGTGGGGACCAAATGCATTCCCGCACTTGGAGGAAGTCAAACGGCGCTTGCAGTTCCCCTGCCGTCCAGCAGGGGGCAGACTTAGATAGCGCTTGCTTCCACCGTGCAGCGGCATCTGGCCACAAAGAAGCACTGGGGCTTGTAAAACCGTCCCACCGCCAAGGCAGTGTTTTGATCGTTGTGGTGAAAGACATGGGAAATGCTCCTGGCAGCCGTAGCCGGGGCTCGCAAGCTGGCCGCCTCCTGCGGCTTTCGTCCTGTTTGTTCCGTGACAGCGCTCCTTTGTGGCTTTGTCAGGAGTCCTTTATACTCATTAGAGATTGTAGAATGTGAATCTCCCTTTAACAATGGCTTCAACAACGAAGGTTGGGGGGGGCATTAGCCATGGACTGAGTTTTTAAACATTTTTCTGTCACCGAAGTCCTGTTTCGACGGGAGATGAACTCACAGATCACGGTCCAATGGTGATATTTTTAGTTTATTTAGTTCATTTTTGGTAATTGCCCGGGCGTTAGACAGAAAGCAAGACGCAGATGATCTGTATTTGCTCAACAAGACGAGTCGTCCACAATCCGGCTATTTTAATGTGCTGCGGCATTTTCTTTATTGTGGCTGAAATGTGAGAGACAGAGCAGAGTGACGTCTGAGGGCCGATAGCGTCTCCCACTCTCCATCACCGCAAGGCAGCCCTGTTCCCTCCAGCCCTGCTCCCCTCAGCCCTGCCTGTCAGCGGGCTGCCTCTCGCTTCCTGCCCGCCAGCGTAGAGGAAGTGGTTTTTGAACAGGATGCTGGCCCAGCCAGGCCCGAATGGAGGGCTGCCCGCGGCTTGAGGTTTTCCTTCCCTGGAAACCTTTGCTAATTTGTACCGTCTCTCCCACCATATAAATATCCTCTGGGGAGGGTGGTGTTTTCGCCTGGGGGAAGGCGGGGCCTGTGGGGGGGGGAGGGGGTAGCTCTGGGCTCTGCGCGGCTGTGCTGTGGGCCAGACACATGTTGTACTGCTGTTGCTGTCGTGGGCTTTCAGGCAGAACCCCGTAAACGCTGATGTGTAGTAATGGGCTTACTTGTACTGAAACACTCCTATGACCTGTCTGTTTATTGTCTGTCTGCTTATTTAAAGAAGCATGAAAACCTGATTGGTGTCCTACAGGTGAATCCCCTCGGTTGCTCCATCTATGGTGCACCTCAGTTTTTACCCTAATGCCCCCAAGACCGGCACCAGATGATGGATGGATGAATGGATGGATGGATGGATGTATAGGCAAGAGCGACATAAATGATGGGTTAGAGGTCACGATGCCCTTAACTCTGGTGCTCTCCATATCTTTCCTGCTGGGAATAACAGCGCTGCATTTGGAAATGGATTGGCTCAGGAATCCTTCGCTTTTGCACCCTCTCAGTAAGATTAGATTTCCAAAACAGTGGTGCAGTCAGGGATGTATATTACTGTTTACCCAGACTCAAGCAGGTGCAGCAGAAAAACCGTGAATATGAGCAAATATTTGAGCGATTTCCATGTACAGGTGTGGCGTGCTGATTGGCCGGCCCGGCCCGGTGCTGGCTGAAGCCCCCTCCCCACGGACTGTGCAGGGAAATTGCTCTCTAATGCCTTAACGAATATTTACTCAGTCATCCTCCCTACAACATCTGCCATGGTGAATTTAAAAAAAAACCCTCTCCATTAAGCCCCAGTTGGAGTAACCAGATGTCACCGGTGACGGAGGTAAACATCGCTCATATGATTGTCAGAGGCCGTTGGAGACACTCTTGGAAGGTGGGGCCCGGCACCCGGGCCCCAGTCAGTCAGATTAATTTAGAGCTTGCCGGCATCCCCTCATTAAGGACACCACAGCCGCACCAGGACAGAGAGACTCGCCAGCGCTGCCCCAGCAAGGACGGGCAATAAAACTGGCACAAATTAAATGCCCCTCAAAACCACATCCAGATGATGTGCCCATTTTTCCTGCTCATAACCATATCATTATTATTTTTAAAGAATGTAACAGGCAATATATTCATAATATATTCACAAGTTAAAGTGCATCACGGGGGGGGGGGGGAATTGATGAAAGAAGGAAGTTGAATGCTTAAGTATCCCACAAATAATGTAATTAAATCAGTTCGTTTTAATTGCGGAAACTGTGGTCTGATTACAATGAGGATTACACTTTGAATAATTACAGTATTCTGTAGACAATGTGAAATTTGGGAGGGGGCTGTTTTCAGTTTTTTTATAATATAAACCATCCCGCAACTGCAGTATAAACAGTGATGCAGGGGAATGGAGATTCTTCTCTGTAAGATTAGCCTTAAGTCTTTTGATGAAAACATGAAAATTTAAATTGAAAAAGTAATTAGAAAATGTTTTTCATATGCATGCGTGGCATGGCGCTCCGCGCGGCCGCCATTGCAGGATGGAGGGGCTTCTTGAAGCAGGATTGTTTTTGTTCTCCATGTAACAGTAAATGGGTAAAGGCCATTAATGATTTATGTGCAGCCTGTTAGCGAAGATGTTGTGAATGCTAATATCCCCCCCGAGATGTTTGATAATCTGATACCTTTGTGTTGGAACAGGAAGGCGGAATGAAAGGCATTTCGCAGGAACAGCTCATCTCCTGTCAGTTTATCCTTCCGCCTGTAGCCGCTTGTGTGTCAGTTTATTATTTCAGGGTAGGAGGGGCCACGGGACCCCGGCGCAGGCGTGTGGTTTAAGAGGCAAAGCCCCCATCCCCCTGAAATGCCCTGGCTCACAGCAGGATCCATCCACGGCCCTGGGGAGCATGTGACTGGCTCTCGCTGGCAACCTGGGCATCTAGCACAGACTGGGCCCTGCGGGCTGGGGGGTGGCACAGACAGGGCCCTGCGGGCTGGGGGGCGGCACAGACGGGGCCTTGCGGGCTGGGGGAGTGGCACAGACGGGGCCTTGCGGGCTGGGGGATGGCACAGACAGGGCCCTGCGGGCTGGGGGGTGGCACAGACAGGGCCCTGCGGGCTGGGGGGCAGCACAGACAGGGCCCTGCGGGCTGAGGGGCGTGTGGAGGGGAATTAAGACTTCCTCTGGATTTGGACCAAACAACTCTGAATGGATTCTGTATCCCTTAGCTGGAAATACAACATAAATTATTGGGGCTTGCAGATGTTCATAGAACCAAATACGCGAGAGTTGGTGAAATTGGCAGTTTTCCTCCAAGTTATTATTTTCACGATGCATGGAGGAACGGTTGTTATTCTGGCTGTTTTACAAAGACCATTAATCTAGGCTGTCGTGGCCCCAGCCACATCGCCAGGCAGGATTTCATTCCACTAATATAGGAACTGAGGGGCCGCATTACAAATGCCAGCAAGGTTAATAGCCTTGGAGGCTGCATAATCCCTGGGTTACCCCTGGACCTGGGCTGGCGTACATGGACCATAATGTAATGCGGGCCTTAAATATTATGGTTGGGAGGACAGCCGTCTCTTTAAATCATGAACGCTTTGTTACAAGAAGGATCCATCTTTGAATGCTACAGCTTATTTTATTTCTTTATTTTTTTAATTTAGTCCATTCAGTTTGAAATGATTCTTTTCGGTGGATTCAGTCGGGATTCTAACAGGGTGAGGTTTAACATCCTTGAACCAAGACGGCTGAGGGGCGAGTGGCAGTCTGCTTTTCAGTGCTCAGTTATGAACAGCCGACAGCGGGACAGGCTTGGTTTATCAGTGTTCACTATAAATGCACGGCACTGCAGTCTGGAATAGAGATTTTCAGACATGGGTGGCTTATGAGGGTACATTTTACCCTTGTTGTGATGAAGCGTTTGTGATGGTAAGAAACAGTTCAACGGTTTATACAAAACCCTACATTTGCCAGAGTAAAGAAAAAACAAGCCACGAACTGTATATTCAACTATAAGCAGGGTTTTCTGTAGGATTTTAAATGAACCCCTGGTGAAAATGGTGGATTTTGTCTGATGTCTGGATATTTTTGGCAAGAACAGGACAGTAAATTGCCAAGGTGCTACAGCCTTCGGGCAGGAGACGAGGGAATGAAGGTGTGGCTCCCCCTGGTCTCTCCTGCCTTTGTGCCTCCTGTTTCCTGGCGTTCGTTGTTTATTTCACACCCCCACGCCCTCCGTCTTCACGGTGTGCTCGTGCAGCATGCCATGTGCGCCCGGTAGTGTTTTTAGCTCGGTTGTTCAGGCTCGCTTCCGTTTGTCTGTAAACTCTTGTTTGTTCAGCCTGCGTGCTCCTGTGATGGATCTGTGAATCCACAGCCTGACTCGAACCAAAGGAACACGTTAAAAACTACGAAAGGCCACCATGGAGAAAATACGAGCCTCTTTCCCCTTCTGTGGGGCTCAGCTGACTGGTCGTAACATTTTGACAAATTTTAGCGGTGAGAACTATTTAAAACTCTGTTTTTTTCTCCCCCTCTTAGTTTTCTAGCTGGATCTTGGCAGACTTCCATGAATGATGGTCTCCCCTGGGGCCCTGTACACATGAATCACAGAAAATGGGAATTACAAATATCAAAAATTGCTAAATTTGAGTAATTACTCTGCTCGGAGAAGGCGATGCCCCCCCCCCCCCAGCGATCCCTCTACGTGGGCCACACTCCTACCAGCTCCCCGATCCCCCTCTGCAAGACAGGACCACGCACCCGCTTGGGGCAGCTGCCATTTTCGGCGCTAACCTCAACCACTTCTGCCGTCGGCAGCCGGCAGCGACGCGAGATGCGACTCGGGCTGAGAGTGAGACTCAAAATTACCCCGTGTGCCTTAATGACCCCCCCCCCCCCCACACATGGCATTTGCGTGTCCGTGGAATCTAGACACCCCTTGGCACGTTCCACGGTGACATGAGCAGCCTCTTAATGAAGAACACCTTGTGTGGCTAGTTGATAGAGTACACAGAGCGCTGGATCGGGGGAGACCCGTGATGGGGGGGATTGCATGGCAGGAAAGGTTTCTCTCTCATATTTGTGTTTATCCTTGTCTTCGCCTTTCATAAGATGGTGTTTTTCTCTGAGGCCAGACCAACAGGCCCCTCCCAAACGAGGTTTCAGCCATGAGCTGCAGCTAAGAGGCCTGGATATGCTCCGGATAACTTAGTGTTGCACTGAGCAGCTGACAGAGAACAGCACTCAGGGGAACCACAGGCATCCATAAATATTTAAGTCCAAAGAGGTTTATAGAGTTTGTCGTAAAGGATTTATGGCCGACTGCAAAGCCATGCAGTGGCATGGGGGGGGGGGGGTCAGGCCTTGTTTAACACGCAGTGGTGGCAGCCTGGTAGCTGCCAAAGACCTGCCCTGTGTTTGAGGGGAAAAATTACCCATGCGTTCAGAAATTAAGGGTAGCTAAACTACGGCGTTGCCATTGAGACGCCATAAAACCTGTGTGGTCAAATAAACACTCTCAGCTACTGAAGTCGGGTTAAAATAGATTTACTTGTTGGAGGAAAACTTGGATGGTGGATCTAATTCTTCAGACTTTCAGGTGAAGATGTACAAAGTACCTTTCCCTGATAACTGCTATCGGCCATAAATATTATCTCCTGACTCCTTCTTCCCTTCTGCTGTTTATTAATCCTCATTTTTCATTATAATTCCCATCAGTAATGGCTGTGCAGTCCAGGCCAACTGCCTGGCATCACTGGTCCTGTCTGTCACAGCCCTCTCACGTGTCCCTTGCTGTGAAGTGCAGGTGTGAGTGGGCAGCGATGGTACCCTCCATAAAAGCCATGTGCTGAGCTGGTGAAGCGCTTGCTACAAGACAGGCCTAAATTTGTCCCTGAGGGCTGGTTTTGCGTTACCTTCCTGTGTGTGTGTGTGGGTGTGTTTATGTGTGTGTGTGTGTGTGTGT
>JAAGVU020000008.1:1596635-1611754 GCA_011763525.2 Mormyrus iriodes | reverse complement strand
TGTGTCTGACACTGGAACCAAGACGTCCTGGGCTCACCCACATGTGTCTGACACTGGAACCAAGACGCCCTGGGCTCACCCACATGTGTCTGACACTGGAACCAAGACGCCCTGGGCTCGCCCACATGTGTCTGACACTGGAACCAAGACGCCCTGGGCTCGCCCACATGTGTCTGCCACTGGAACCAAGACGCCCTGGGCTCACCCACATGTGTCTGCCACTGGAACCAAGACGCCCTGGGCTCGCCCACATGTGTCTGCCACTGGAACCAAGACGCCCTGGGCTCGCCCGCATGTGTTTGAAGGTTTCCGGTAGGGAGGTCGCTCCTTGAAAGACCTCTTTCACACCTGCCCTAGCAACTCCTGGCGGCAGCCACAGATATTGCACCCCAGCCAATCCCAGGCTCCCTCACTCCTCTTCCCACAAACTTTTGCATTCATCACTTGCTACTCTGGCGTTGTCATGGAAACTGGGGGGGGTCGGTTAGATCATTACAAAGGGTTATCTTTGGTCTTATTCGTTATGCTACATAATGACTTTGGAATCATTATTATTTCATGCTCCTATTTTGTGTTTTAGTTTGAGCTGCAGCAGGGGGCCGGTGATGGTGGCATGCCGGCCTGAACAAAGCTTTCATTTTGTTTGTTTGTATGACAGAAGATTGTAGCTGAGGACTTCGCTTCTGCCGTGTGGAAGCGAGTCAGAAACAGAGGACTGGGTGGCACAGAAAACACGGCGGCGGTGTCGGTGTCGCCTGACTGTGCGCGCACAGTCAGAGGATGCTTTGCTCATTCCACGTTTCTGTGCCATCAGAGTGCCAAGCTAATAGATAACAGGAAGTCTGACATGCTGCACCAATGGGGCCTGAGAACGCTGGCGGTTATGGTGCCCGGGCAGCGGTGCCAAATGCCCGCACAGGGTAGCCGTGGTTACTGGCAGGTGAACCACGGAAGGTCTCACCCCCCGCCATTGTTCGGCCTTGTTATGGACTCCTAAGCACATGGAAACTGAGTGTCACATGCCCACAGTTAATCAATGCTGAGGATTAATGGTCTTTCGCCCGTCTGTAAGGGGGGCCGGGTTATCACACACAGAAATGTCTTGGTGATGGTGGTTTGGGGAGTAATTCTCTCTCTAGGGGAATGTGTTTCTCTTGTTTGAGTATTTACACAGCTGGATGATTTTCTACAGAAAATCCAGTAAAGTACCACGGTGCAGTCGGGTCACCCCCCCACAAGCCAGCGGCCTTCTGGGAAACAGGTCCGTGTCCTGGGCGGCCAGGTATCCGGCTGGCTCTAAGCTACTGAGGTTATCTTCAGCGGATCTTAAACTCATTTAAAGTCACACGGCACCCAGGGTTGGGGGTGGCTGAAGCGTCACAAGAAGAGAGAGCAGAGTGTACACCGAAATCCCTGCTGGGGTGATGGGTGTTTATGCACCATAATGGTGTGAAAAGCTCGTGCATGCTCGTGCGAGCGCACGTGTGTGCGTGTGTATGGCTGTTTCTGCAACTGCGTGGTTTTGGCAAATGTTTCCACAGAGCGTCAAACGGCTTTGTGAACTTTTTCTGTCTGTTTTTTTCTCCTGGCACAGTTACTATGACAGAAGCGTCTTGGGTTGGAATCTATTCTCAGACGTCTACACAGTGACACACTTTAATGACTTTATTGTCACAGACGCACTTACCGCTGTGTCGCTTTCCTGCCCCGTTTTCTTTTTCCTCTGCGTGTTTGAGCGTCTGCCTTTTCCTGGGGACCAAGCCGCTGCCTCTGTCTGTCACCGCTTAGTGCTATCGTATGGAAGGTTAGGGTCTGCCTGTCGCCCGTCGCCTTCATCCGCGTCCAGCGGGTCACATCCGGCGAGGCTGCTGCTGCGATTTAAGCGCATCAAACTTGATACAAACAGAAAACTTGTCTTCGAACCCATTTACTCATTTGCAGATTTTATCACTTAACGAGGGAGGTGTTGCAAGCACAGGTAGGAATGTTTAAATCTGAAAGGAACGAGCTCCAGATGTTCCATAAGGAAAGTGCTCTGCGTTTAACGCAGCATCAAACTGATTTACGTTCTGACTTATACTTAATAACCCTCTGTGTCCCTCTGCTGTGGGTCTGCTTCAGTGGCGACTACTCTAATATGCCGGAAAATAAATGTTCATATGTCGTATTTATATTGGTTTTAATAACAGTGCGCTAGAACGCGTTCAACTTCATGACAAGCTTGTTCAAAATCAGCTATTTATTGTAGATTGTTTGACCCGATTTTCTTCTCCTACATTTCCGTGCAGCACAGGGCATTAAAGCCTCCTGAAGTGCAGTTCCACTGGACCTCTATGGTCTGGCACAGAAGAGCTTTTTTCACTCCAGAAAAGCTGGATGGTTATTGGATAAATGAACCAAAAGCTCAGCGCCTCTAGGAGTGAATGGAGCAGTGGGCGGGCCAGGGCGCCGGGCTGCTGCATGATGATTGGAGGAGCTGTCTAAAGGGCGGAACCCCTTTTTGATTGACAGCATGTTTTAAGTATACACCGGCATTACAGAGATTCGAGTTCAGCTGCATGCAGATTTTCAGGTGAAGTCGTAAGACAAACTGCTGCACTCTCTGTTTTTTGCTGGTGATATAAGCCAATTTTGTTTGTACAAATTATACTTTAAATAAAAAAAAAAACAGTATTATAGTGTTGCTGACTTTGCTCCTTGTTTCAGCTTTGTAAAGTTAGTCCATCCATATAATTAAAGTAGCTTGTGGAAGGATCACAGACCAGGAACGGAGGGCAAAATTCATGTACAAATAACATAATGAATTTTATGATGTAGGCCTAATATAAGTTTCCCCTGTTTGAAAGACCAGCAGCCGCCACTGGCCTGCTTTCGGATTTCACATTTGCACCATGATTTTGTTATTTAAACTGTGAGAGAGTTTTTGTTTTTTTTTAATATAAACTGTATTAAGCTTGAATGTCGTGAAGAAGACGCCAGGTGTTTAGAATGAATATATTTTATCCTGGCCTTGGATGCTCGTGTCTTCAGTGGTGATTGAAGGATGGCTGGAAGAGAATTTGCCTGAACTTCAAAGCCATAGAAACCAGCTGCACCTTATGCCTTTGGGGCATGTGAGGCTAAGAGAACTGAAGTGGGCTAATGCAGGCTGAAGTGGGCTAATGCAGGCTGAAGTGGGCTAATGCAGGATGAGGTGGGCTAATGCAGACCAAAGTGGACCAAAGCAAATCTAAGTGGGCTAATGCAGCCTGAAGCGGGCCAAAGCAGACCGAAGTTGGCTAATGCAGGCTGAATCGGGCCAAAGCAGACCGAAGTTGGCTAATTCAGGCCAAAGTTGGCTAATGCAGGCCTTGACTGCCATAGTAGCGTCTCTATTGGAATAACCCACAAAGTCCATGTACTCATACTGGTAGCATTGCTGGAAAATTATTGTGTTGAGATTTTGATAGAAGGCTTTTTTACTTTCTTTCTTGGGAGAGAAGGTGGGGAGGGGCGAGAATGGCTGGTTCAAAGCCCTGCATCCATCTCAGGACCATGGTGTGACTTAGAGGAAATCAAGGACTGAGATGACAATCCTTTCATTAGGCGTGGGGCGGGCCTGCACCAGTTCACCACGTGACAGGCAAGGGAGAGGCAGAGGGGCTGCAGGGCCCTGGGCACGGCGGCCTCTGCAGCTTTTCACACTCGGGGACTCGTGCTTCGTAACTAAGTGCGGCTTTAGGAAAAGAAGAGCAAAAACTGCAAAGGGTCTCTCCCTAGCAACGTTTCCCCGGGACAGTTAATGTTTCAGGGATGGTGAAAGGGGTCAAGTTTGTCCTGCTTTTCACCAGGTGCGCGGAGCTCCACCTGCAGGCAGGGAAATGTGCAAATGAGTTACATGCCACTAAACTGCCCGCACTGTGTGAGTGTGTGTGCCAGTGTGTGCCCGGCGTTGAATTCCCCGGTCATCAGTCGCCGTGTGCCCTGCGCTTCTTGCAGGCTCATTTCCACAGCTTAGGGATGATTTTTACCATCCATCCATCCATCCATCCATCGCTGAATTAATTGCTCTTCCCCTCACAAGAGCAGAAAACATACCCTTTGTGGATTCACAGGCAGTGCACGGATGCTCCATGTTGCTCCATGAGCTCTGTGACCTGCCGGTGATAAAAACATTTCGCAGCCTCTGTCCCGTTCTGAAGGTCAGTATCAAATAATCTGTTATTTTGTACCACACCGCAAATGTGTTTGATGGCAAGTTCCCCAGAGGCAGGTTGCAGTAATGCAACCAAGCACGCGTTTGCGACGGCCCATTTCTGCATTTGCAGAGTTTACGAGCGGATTTTAAAGCGATGTCTTAAATCAGGCCGATGATTTGTTTTCCTAGCAATTAACTCATTTCCGGATCTTATATGTGAGTGAGCCCAGGATGTCTTGGTTCCAGTGTCAGACACATGTGGGTGAGCCCAGGGCATCTTGCGGATTGACCCCCCTGGCGGAGGTGGGGGGGTGGTCGCAGCAGATGGCGTTGCGGTCCCTCGGTCTCTGATCAACTGTGGCAGAGCAGAGCAGAGGCGGGGGGGCTCACGCACACACGCAGACACGCGCGCAGAGCGCGAGAGCCGCTATTGATTTTAATAGCCGGCCGCATCACCTGCTTTTACTGCGGCCTGGAAGTTTTCCATGTGTCCCAATCAGAATTTGCAAACTGCCCCATTGCCTTCATTTCCAGTGGTTACTCTTGGAACATTAGCAATTATTTTCACATGGGCTTCGCTCATAAAACCAATAATCTGGTGATTTAGTGGCTCATGGAGCTGCGCCCCACCCCGCTCCCCTGCTCCCGCCCATCCATCTTGCCACCTATTAGTTTTACTTTCGTAGGACAAATTGCCTTTCGGTTTGCTGGGCAGATAGTGAGGAAAACGGGTCAGTGCGTGTTTGGTGCGTGTTTGGTGCGTGTTTGGCTCCCCCGTGGAAACAGTGAGCAGAGCGAAGTGCGACCCCACGCTTCCAGCCCGTTGAGGGTGGCCACATCTGTGTATACGATTATACAGTTTGTGTTAATATCCTGAATAAAGAAATAGGACTGTCCTCCTCCTCAGCGCTGACTTGGCTTGGACATGGCCGCCACTCAGCCAGATTCCCTGAGTTCCTGGTCGCATTTTTGACCATGATATATGGTGCGTAAACAGGCCGGTTTCACAGACAAGGTCACACGTTACCGGGGTAGATGTTATTCTGAGCTGAGAGTTTTCAACACCTGGTACCTTTATTTTATGCCTGTTTCCTGCCCCTGGGAGTGAGCAGTGCGTCTTGCTATTAGCCACAGTGTTATGCATTATGTCACATTATGGCCGTTGTCCTGTAGCTGTGTGCTATAAAGGCTGAACAGAGAGCGGGCCACGGCAGGCTCAGCTCCCAGGGAATCAGGTTTACTGCTCCTTTCCAGGACGTCTCGATTATTGAGATGGATGGCTGGGGCTCTTGGAGGTGAGAGGGTTTCTGCTGCACCGTGGCTCGCAGTGGCTGTCCATGTAGCCGAGCTCCATCACCCTATTAGCACATCCTGGGGGGACGGAGGGCTGGAAGCCAGGGGCTCAGATTAGCTCATGAATCACCACCCCCACCCCCACCCCCACCCCCACCACCCGAGGTGAACTGGTACCACCCTGGACTGCACAGATAGCCGCTGCGAGCTGTTGGACAGCCGTTCCGCCCGCCTGGAGCTGCAGCCTGGAGAACGGCATGTGGCTTTGGTGGAAAAGGCAGGCCCTTCTAGGCCGCGGGCTTCCACCTTCCACGTATCTCCCTGTCCGCAGTCAGCTCCAAGCCCCCAGCAGCTCTGTGGTGGCTCCTGGTCTGAGGTAAATGGCTTAGCGGGCTGTACGGGGAGCAGCAAAGGGGTCCACATGTCAGGGCTGTGAAATATGTGCCTTTGGCTCTTCTCTTCTCATCATGGAGTTGTATAATAATAGAAAAGAGAAATGGGTTCCAGGCCGAGGCCGTCCCCGTGGACGCCACGCTCCTCGGGGCGACCTGTAATCACAGAGCCTGAGATCTCCCACACACGGGGGGGAGGGTACAGCTCCAGTCGTCTCGGTGGGACAAGGGCCACCGCGGCTAGTCCCAAGAATATGGAACATACCACTTCTGGAACCTCACCGGCTCGTGGGGGGAAGCCTGGAACACGGCATTGGGGCATCCACCCCTCTCAGGCCAGCCTGGGGCTCTCTGTCCCACTGGCCGAGGCTGGATTATCTCGCCAGCTTGATCCGAGTTCACTTGATATAATTACCCGAATGTAACCTTTAATCTTACAAATTACACTGGAATACAAGATGAGAAGCTTCTGGTCTTGCACAAACTTGTCATTTAGGAATTCAGGCATTTAATTTAATTTTTTTTTGCCTACTTCTTCTACATGGGAAGCAAAATATTCTTGGTTCAGGGTGTCTGCTTTTCAGGGCTGCCTTAGTGTGACTTCCAGGCATCTGATCTGCTTTGCTCTGCCACTGGGGGCAGCACAGACAGGAACAGGGTGCCACCATGCACTGGGCGAGGCGTGGTAGAGCGTGGGGGGCGGGCTGCCTCCGGCTCGCTAATCCCTGTCAGAGGGCAGTTACACGGTTTCCCTGTGGTTCCGTGATCCAACATAAACAGTGTGGCCGTGCATCGGGCAGAGCAGCACTGCAGAGTCCCCCACTCCCCCGCCCCAAACCTACAGAACCGCTTCAACCGCCACTTCCAAAAATACAGCCCTGTGCCCCCAGCCTGGCTGCGGCACTCCCACATTAAGCAGCTTCTACAGTTTCTTTGCAGAGGTCAAAGGAAAAAGACACATGACTGCAAGACTACAATTACGCCCTCAGACAGGAAGAGCGCCCACTCCTGTTTCTAGCCGGGAGTGCTGCCTGTCGTGGCTGGCCCGGCGAGGCCCCACGTGTGCCAGCAGCCTGCAGCGACCCAAGCAGCAGCATCCACCCGCGGCGGTTTTGGTCGCAAGGTAGATTACAGCGAGTTGCACGATTGCGGTTTCACAGCAGAGCAGACGGAGCGCAGCCCTGCGGCGCTGACTCAGTGCCGGCCTGGCCCCCGTCTCCGTGGCCGCCCCCTCCTGAGAACCTGGGTCCAAATTTGCCCGCAAACACACTTCTGTTATGAAAATGCACTGAGGCTGTCTCCCCTCGTATCCGCTCTGCCGCCAGTGAACTTTCTAGATCTTTCTTGCCGCTGTGTTGCATCTGTTTCGAGATGGTGCCCCCCCCATCCCCCCCGGTCATGGCTAGCCACTTTTCCGGCTCGGATGGGAACCATAAGGAAACTGTCAATCGTGCTCTGATAGGTGCACGTGGCAAAGAGGGCAGGCCTGATGGGGAAAACAGAAAATTGGCTGTGGGGGCACTTTTTCTGGGCGATGCAGCTGACCTTTGCTGTCGCTTCCGAACCCGCAGGCCCTGCGTGGCCATCTCCTGCACCTGGTGCCCCGTGAAAACGCAGCCACAGCTGGAGGGTCCCGTGAGCTGCCTCCGTCGCCTGCTTTGGTCGCCCTCCTCGCCTCCGGAGCTGCACTAATGAACAGGCTTCTAATTACTTGGAGCACACTGCTCCTCCACACTGAGACACATTAGTTGTTGTCAGGATGTTGCACAAACATTCCTCATTACAATTCTCTCTCTCTCTCTCTCGCTCTCTCTCTCATTCTTCCTCAGTCCCCACTATGAGTTTCTCTCTCTATCCCAACTGTGAGTCCACACACACAGTAACCTTATGGCACAAGCTGCCTGTGAGATTTCCTCATTTTTCACTCCCCCCACTGAGCTCTGACATGAGTGGCCTATAAACACGATCACCCTGCCACGCCATTTGTTTCTTCTTAATGTCTGCATATAGCAGAAATTTGTTCCTGTTTCGCTGAAGCTATCTGGGTCATTTCTGTCATGGGTCTTTATCAGGTGCTGCGTGCACTGCAGAGATGTTTGAAACCCAATTTCTCTGTCACAACGAGGCCTATATGATAGGATTTAAAAGATTAGCTCTAAAGATAATTTGAGCAAAGCCACATCCTGAGAAAACAACAGGCACCCTTTTTTATATGCGGCATCTCCAAGATCTCATATATATTTCGCCACTTTGTTTTAGCACGAGAGCAGTGTCTGTGTTCCATCTGACGCAAACCACAGTTGTAGATGCACACATACATAGACACACACACAGGCTCGTAGCCGTGGTCACTTGGAGATGCAGAACGCCGATTAGAGATGTATCTCACATTTGGTGAGCTGTGACTCACATTCTGTGCTGGGACTGTACCTCTCGGGCTCCTCTGCCACATCCTGCCTCTTCGCAGTCTCCCACGCCGCTCAGAAGGTGAGCGGAACACGCTGGGGGGTCAGCACCATGTAACCTTGGAGCGGGGGGAGAGTGGGCTTGCTTCGGGGGCGTGCTGCCCCATGTCATCCGTCACCAACGTTGAGTCTCCCTCCTTCCACTTCTTTTGGTCCCTGCAAAGGCCACTGTCTCACAACAGCCATGTTGGTCAGTATTTTATGATGCTCCCTCCCCCACCCCACAGTGGAATGGAAGGCTCCCACGCCGGACCCTGTGTGTTGAAGACTAGTGTTATGGAATAAATACATAAACATGTAATTGAGACAAACGCCCCAAAATCCTGCTAGATCACAGAGGAACACTGGAAGGATTTATTTTATTTAATCTCTATGACAAACCTTGCAGAGTAAGACGGGGGGACATGCAGGGACAGGGAGCAAAGTAATACAGGGGGACATGCAGGGACAGGGAGCAAAGTAATACAGGGGGACATGCAGGGACAGGGAGCAGAGTAATACAGGGGGACATGCAGGGACAGGGACCAGAGTAAGACAGGGGACATGCAGGGACAGGGACCAGAGTAAAAGGGGGGGAAATGCACGGACAGGGAGCAGAATAAGACGAGGCACATGCAGGGACAGGGAGCAGAGTAACATGGGGGGACATGTAGGGAGAAAGAGCAGAGTAAGACGGGGGGACACGCAGGGACAGGGAGCAAAATAAGATGGGGGGACATGCAGGGACAGGAAGCAGAGTAAGATGGGGGACATGTAGGGAGAAGGAGCAGAGTAAGACGGGGACATGCTGGGAGAGGGAGCAGAATAAGACGGGGACATGCTGGGACGGGGAAGAATAAGACAGGGGGACATGAAGGGACAGGGAGCAGAGTAAGACGGCGACATGCAGGGACAGGGAGCAGAGTAAGATGGGGGGACATGAAGGGACACAGAGAAGAGTAAGATGGGGGGACATGCAAGGAGAAGGAACAGAGTAAGACGGAAGGACATGCAGGGACAGGGAGCCCAGTATGATGGGGGGACATGCAGGGACAGTGAGCAGAGTAAGACAGGGGGACATGCAGGGACATGCAGGTACATGGAGCAAAGCGCCCTGCAAGCTGATTGTTCAGTTGAGATGAAAATGTTTTTTCATATTTCTGCCTGACATGCTGTCCTGGGGGGGTGAGTGGCAGGCATTCCTACTGGATGTCTTAGGGGGAACAAGCTGCCAGTGATAGACGTGGTGTGTGTATGTGCATGTGTGTGTGTGTGTGTGTGCTTATGCTGGCAGGTTGTGTTCGCTGGGTACTACATAAGCCAAGGGAATACCAAAGATGTGGGCGGGGGGGGGGGGGGTTTGCTGGCAGATTTACTGTACAATACCTCCCCCTCCTCATTCTTGCTTTAAACGGTTTAACAGAATGAAATTCCTTGCCCTTACACTGACTTGCCTGAGGGTTAATTCAACTAGGATGTTGAGGAGCAAGACTGGACTGCCCCCCCCCCCCCGCTACACTCCCAACAACGAGGGAGGCCAGCCAAGGCCCGCGGCTCAGACACAGGGCAATGATAGCGGGAGCTGGTGTTTTTTTTCAGATTGTTCTCGCCACAATAAAGGGATCGCTTAAACATGCCTGTTCCCAGGACCTCCCTGCAGCCCTGGCCAGTAGAGGGCAGTGTCTGGCCAGGACCTTGTTCACAGAGCAATGCTTTTCTGCTTTTACCAGCAGCTCCGTAGCAGCAGGGCTCGTTATACTGCTTAAACACCCCGGTCGGGACTGTAGTTGCATCATGAAAACAAAAAAAGTCACTTCATAGTGCTGCAGTGAGACAAATTCTGCCACATGCCCCAGGGAGGTGCCTGTCATTCAGGGAGTCAGACTTTAACATAGTTACAATGAAGCATGTTTTTAAAAAAGAGAGTTTGTGGATAAGCAGGTGTTGACAGAGGCGTGCTGACAGAGTCCAGGCAGACCTACCTGAATACGGACCGGCAGAGCAGCCCAGCTCGGCTCTGGTGCGGCCAGTTTAGAGGGCAGCGAGATTCCCTTTCATTTACGGTAATGCGGGGATGAATGTGAAAACGTGACCCTACGGCGATATAGACTCCCGGGCTTTTCCCAGGCTGGGGAATATAAATAAACTGTACACATTAAATGCTTAATAAAAAAGGGGCTTTTCACTCAGAGGTGGTGCCTTAAGAAGGAGCGGCCAGCCGGCAGCTCGGCTCCTTGCCAGCCGGTCTTGTTAGGAGCTTCCAGCCGCAGCATTTCTGCGGTGACACCACAGCGGTTCTCATTAAAATCCCAGCTCTGGGAATGACATAACCTTATCAGCATAACTGCCTGTGCGCTACTGCTGTGCGATGGAATCCTTTTCGGCATGCAGCGATGCGGGCTCCCGCACTCCTCCACACCGCGAGGACGTGTTCGTTTTGTTTGAACTCTTCTGTCACAAAATGAGTTTAATGCTCAATTAATGCCGCTTGCACCCTGACACGCTGAGGGGATGAATCACAGGTGACTAGGGGTGTGGGTTTGGTAGGACACTGCCTCCCTTAAAGCGACATGTCCTTGTAATCTGGCACGACACTCGCTTCCTACCAGAAACCTGAACCCATTTCTGAGGAAAGATCTTTCAACAACAAAAAAAATAGAAGATCTCAAACGAGTCAGAGTTCGTTTTACCATCTGTCCAGCGAGGAACTAATGGCCCCACTGGTCGATCACTTAATGGGAACCTTCTCTGCTTATGAGGGACCTGACTTCACGCTCTTCGGATGTGATGTGTGACGGTGCCCAATCAACACTCCCTCTGGTAAATGCCGTCCAGCATCTCGCAGTAATGATTTATGTAACTGTGGAGGGCAAAGTCTTATGACATCATTTCCTCTTCTGCGACGTAAATGCAATCACAGATCTGTCCAATTATCCCCGGGGCCCTGCTGCTGATCCTGCTTCTTCTCATGACATCTCCGCTGGAGACACGCGAGCAGCGGGCCTTGAGTCATCCTGCATCTGCGGGTAGCGATTCTCATAGGTTGTAGCATTTTTAAAGTGGAAGCGACTCCAGTACATGTCAGGCCTATGCGATAAAGCCCCCCTCCACTCCCCCAGGCTTTAGACTGCCGAGCTGGGAGATGGCGTGAACAGATAGCGCACAGATGGCGGACACTCTCATCTTTGTGTCCTTTATTTCTGCTGGCAGTAGAACAGCACCCAAAGACTGGTGTCACCTTTCATCACGCCCTGCAGATCCATGGATCTGGGGGTGAAGAGAAGCTGGAGCGTCTGGGAGCTTCAGGCGGGGGGGTTCCATACCGGCGGTGTGAATACGACATTTAAACTGTGCTTTCTAAATTTAATAAAAACCGAATCCCATTAACACACACTAAATATACAATTTGTTTTAAGCTTGCCATGGGTGCTGATTATGGTAATGCGTTTGGAAGCTGGAGGCTTGTTTGTAAGACTTTTGGAAGGTACAAGCTGATAATTAGGGAACCGTCCAAAGAAAGTTAGACCTTCATTGGCAAGAAAAACAAGGTGCTTGCGTCTGC
This sequence comes from Mormyrus iriodes, assembly GCA_011763525.2. NCBI lineage: Eukaryota > Metazoa > Chordata > Actinopteri > Osteoglossiformes > Mormyridae > Mormyrus > Mormyrus iriodes. The sequence continues at coordinate 1,599,886 of JAAGVU020000008.1, read as the reverse complement.
CATACAAGGACCATGCAAATGTGCTGATTCGCTCTGTCCCTGTCTTGGTGTTTTTGTTTATACATAGAGGTGCCCCTATCCCTGTTCAGGAAGCATTTGCTTCATACTCGGGGAATCAGAAGATGAAAAAGAAGGTCAGAGAGGCTAAATCTCACTCAGGAACCAATAATCTGCCAATTAGGGTGTAGGAGGGCAGTGCACCCTGGATAGATGCGATCCAGCGTGGCCAGCTGTCAGCCCGCACTTGTCCGCAGTCTTCGAGGTCCTCAATTGTCCTTGGATGGGCTCCACATGGCAGGAGGGGGACTTAGTTGCGTGAGAGGGGCTGACCACTCCTGGCAGAGGAGAACTTCTGTCCGATCCCCGGCCATGTCCCGATCCCGCTGCCTGTCATTACGTTCTGTTTCTTGCTCCCACCCTCTTGAGTGGCTGCCGTGTGACGATCTGAGGTGGCTCCATGCCGTCCCTCAACGGAGCCCATGTCACTCGGCGGGGAGTGAAAAATGTCTGTGTGAAGTCAATTCTGCCTGGGGAGGGAAGCATTGCTGTATTAACGAGTGGCTGGAACAAAGGGGAGGAATCGTCTTTGGTGCAGGTCATGAAATTAAAACATGAAAATGAATTGTGGGCTGCCTGGGGGGACAGATAGCCTTTGCTTGGTGTCAGGTGAAAATGGAGTGAGCTGTCAGGGCTCGTCTGCCTCCGCCACTCCTCCCGGTGGAAAAATCGAGCCGTGTTCTTTGGCATCTTGAAAGTGTATAAGCAGTGGTGGGAGCATTTTGGGATCTCTGCCGTTAAAGGGCCAGGGCGATCCGTCCATCCAAATCAAGCAAAAAGCAGATGCTTAGCGGGAGATCTGCCCCATTAAAAACAGCACTAAGGTTTCAAGGTATTTTTTGCTTGTCCCAAAAGTCTGATGGCATGAAAGATAAACATACAAACGCAAACATACCAACACTGCGTAGCGTGAGAAAGACTCAGAGTGTTTCAGTCATGTGAGCGGCGCGTCCGTTCCCTTCACCTGTTAGACCATCTGCTGTTTGCGGTTTGTTTTCCTGTCTGTTTCCCCTCATTTTCACTGCCCTCCCCCATTTGGCTAAATGTGCCTCCCCTCTCACTGGCATCCCGTCCAGGGTGTGCCCCGCCTCGTGCCCTGGGTGTGCTGGGATTGGTTCCTGGCTGGCTGTGCCCTTGTCATGGCTAAGTGGTTCAGAAAATGGACGGACGTCTGCACGGCCCGAAAGTCTCACTTCCTCCCATCCATGTGTCTTGCGGTTCTCTTTGCCCTCCCCACAGCCAGTCTGATATGAAATGATATATTAGGCTGTAGATGAAACGATCTGTTTGTCAGCATCCTGCGGTTTCTCTCTGTCCCGACTCCTGTATCACTGTTTGCTGGCTATATCCCAAAGTCTGTGATCTCACTAAAGTTCATTTAAAAAATTCTCCCACCACACAGCTTGTTGACGTTTTGCAGTTCACAAAAACTCTCTGAAAGGGACCACAGCATAAACGAGAGGAGCTTCAGTGGCCAAAATCACATGCATACATCCACATTCGGCTGTGCAATCAGCCGGTACACTTCAGAGAGATGAACAACCCTGGCAGTGATTGTTGACCTATTGGCCTATTTGTTAGCATGGTGATAGGAGGGTCCTTGAAGTATGCTCAGCGTTCAATGCAACAGCGGAACATGCACCTTAAGGGCACATTTATAAATGATAATTGAGTTTATCTATAGAATTTAAGGTGTGTTTCCGACATAAATTGAATATGCATGTTCTATTATAATTGTAAAGTACAGAGTGCACTGTGAAAATCCTTGAAGCACATTCAAAGCCACTACTAAGGAGACTGGCAGGGTGTGAACCAGCAGACACCAGAGGGTCCCGCCCAGCACTTTGGGGAGATACCGGCCCACAAACTCCACACCAGGCAACATGGAGGCCCCACTGGCTGACGGCTCAGGGTCAGTCTGGACTCATTAAGCAGGTACCTTTTGGGACATGTTGGTGGGGGGAGGGGGGTTTAAGTGTGAGGGAAGGCAATCTATTTAAACCATTAAGCACTGACTTAACGGGTCCTGTCGCTGTGGAGTGGGGCTACTCTGATAACAGCACCCAGCAAGGCCTGAGGCTGGGGGTTTGGGATCGATGCTTTCACCCGGCCATTTCCCATGATGCCTTCCGTGCTGCCCAGACACCCCCAGACGTGTCCCGGGGAATGGCCACTCCATAGGAGGCGTGAGGCCTCATTCCAGAAGTCGAATCTGATCTTGGGACCAGATTAGTACTGAACTTTATAGCACGTGAGCTGAGTCTGTGTGGAATTAATTGAATCTTGGTTGGATGCTTCTGAAATCCCAGATCTCTCTGCACTGCTTGACAAATTAAAATTCATTAAAATGGGATATTTCTCTCACAACTTAATTTGGAGGAACCACACCAAATCGCACAAACACGCACTGCAGTTTTTATTAGTAATTAACAGCCACCAATTAACAGTTTACGTCCGTCTAAGAAACGTGATAATTTCACACTGACTTGTTCCCCGGCTTCTCGCCATCTCTCGAGCGGCGACCCGTTCTCATACCTCCACCAGGCGTGGGGTGGGTGCGTGACGGGCTACCCGCATGCTGGACTGCCTGCGTGGGGGCTGATGTCAGCTGACCTGACCGTGCAGCAGCTTTTGCGTGGGGCCGCGCCGGCGGTCGGCTGGGCCTGTCTGCAAGCCGGAGAGGCACTTCACCCCTGACGATCTATACTGGACTGAGTTCAGGTCAGCCGAATGTGTGGTTGCTGTCGCCACAGGGGAGGTCGCTGCGGGGTAACTGAGCTGTCAGCCCAACCGCCTCCCAAACGGCCCAGTGAGGGCTGAGTACACACTTTCATTCTAAGTACGCATCTGAAACCTCTTCTTCATATGATAATTCAGTTATTACGTCCTCTGTTCTGTGCTGCTGGTATCTCTCCAGCAAGAAGGAAACCTGTTTGTGGCTGGAGCTGACCTGCAGGCCATCGCTGGACTCTTACAGTTCCCCCCAGGAGATGAACGTATCCAAGGGCACTGTGTGAGCAGCATCTCTCCTAAAATCCAGCTCTCAGCCACGTCACAGGCGAGAGGAACAGCGTACTGGACATCAAGGACCACAGTCCATCTTGACTGGTTATTTTGCCTTAAGTTGATAATCTGTCTGGTCGTAGCGCTGGTTGATCCTTTCTCTCTGTCTCTGTCTGTCCCTCTATCTCTGT
>JAAGVU020000008.1:1577357-1592910 GCA_011763525.2 Mormyrus iriodes | reverse complement strand
CCCACCCACCCCCCCAGCCAGGCACACAGAAGCTGAGTATATCATTCACTAATAACAGCCCTGCTCTACCTTTCTGGGAACGCCAAGGCCAAGCGATGAAAGAGCGCCGTGAGCTCTTCCTGTAGCGGGCTTGTCTGACTCTGCCCATGGAAAGAAGTGGCAATTAGTATCATTTTAGAGAGAAGAATCTTTTTAATTCTTCATCCATGAGCTACTTGACAGATGAACCTGAAGAGCGAGCGGCAGCCCATCACAGGGACTCGCATTGTTACGTCGATCATCAGGCACTGAAAAGGCAGTGTGGGGGGGTGCGTCCGGCCCGAAAGTGTCCTCACCAAGAGCAGAAGCAGCCACTGCACACCCTGTCAGATAGGTGTGCGGAGTCCTGGGAGCACCGGCGCGGGGGGGCATGAAAATCCCACACAGACGCAGCTATTGATTCCTATAACAACAAGTGAAAGAGCTCTTAGTTGCTGAGGGTCTTCCTCTCTCGTGCTCATTCTGCCTGCCGCTTACTTTGGGAGCCTTAACGAATCGACCTGATAGGCAGCTGTGTTTTCTATAGGCTTACACGTCACAGGTGTCTTTGGAGAGTTTTGCTTCCTTTATTATGGGATTAGAGCAAATCCATCCAGCCAGATAGGATTCTCAGCGGACTTTGCGAAGAAGTTTAGATTTTTTTTTTTCTCCATTGGTCATGAAATCGGGCAACGCCAGATTCGGCCGGATTGGCGAACCGAAGGCGCACGTCGGCATGATTACCACCCCACCCTGCTGCACCCCACCCATCACAGCGACAAATAATCCACAAGCTGGATCCACTGGCTGCCCCACAGCCCCCGTACAAATGCGGCTCCTTCAGTTTTTAAGATACTGCCAAGTGGCTGTTGATGTCAGAGAATTAGAATTTCTGAGTGGTAATTGGCTCCTCCCCCACTCACAGCCCCCACCCCCCTGCCCAGCACCCCCTCCAGCCCACAACATTCAGCTCAGGCTGGGGCTTCTGCCAAAGTCTCCATCTTTTGTTTGGCGACACTGTTCATGTCTGCATTTGTTCTTTTTGATAGTGCCTTTCATCCTGTTTGCATTGATTACAGGCTGACGAGTCGCCCTGATACCCCCTGGCCCATACATCCCTTTGGTGCACACTGGGTCCATTGTAAGCCGGAATGTGTCTCTATTCATACGCAAGCCCACATATGAAAGCATGTCAATAATCTAGAGGCAGCACCGCTACACGGTACGTACACGCTGCGGAACTGCAACCCCGTCCTTCACGCCGCTAACAGGAAACCTGCTGCAGAGGGCAGGGAAAAAAGAGCCAGAATAATTACTGATTAATTTATTTATAAGAAGCATTTTATCCCCTTTTAAGATTGCCACTTATGATGTCACCACGTCGACGTTCCCTGCCGACAACAGGGCTGTCACATGCTCTGCGAATAATCAAATCATTAGCTGGGGCTTTATCAAGCAGCCAGCCACAAACACGGCTGTTAGACAGAGGCTGTGCTATAATTTAGCAGTGTCTCATTTTTACTGCTCCGTCGTTAAGAGGGCTATTAAGATTTCTGGCCTCTCGGGTCAAGAAGAATCAAATGTGGGGTTGGAGACAGCGGCAGGACAGCTCGGGGTGTAAAAACAGAGCGCGGGGGCGGGGGCGAGCGGAATCGGATCCGTGATTGGAAGCTGCCACTTTGAAACGAGGGAGAAGGAATGGCTTTATTTATTTATTTCCGTCTGAGGCCTGTGGGAATTCCGCTGTGAGCTGGGCGAAATGGGGCCCGCTTGGAGAGGGTGACCCACACTCTGTGAAGAATGAATTCTGCCTCTGCAAACAGGCCAGTTTGTAATGCCTAGGGGTACGGGCTTTGCAGTGGCTGGGATTTCACAGTAAATAAACAGTGCGCAGGTTTCCGAGTGGGAAGCCCCTCTACTAGGGGTTAGGCCCCGATCTTTTGTTGCCTGCAAGAGATTAGGCTGCGAGTTATGTCTGCTTATGCCTCTCAGTCTCTGAGGCCTACGGTTCATCTACAGTAGCACATAGATACTCCGTATCCCACACGGATAATGTAGCAGCCACCGCAAGAATCAGGTGTCTCAATGTGGCACTAAACTTGTTTAATTTCTATGCTTTTGACACCCATGTTATAAAAACAGAGCAATAAAGACACACTAAAGCCCCCTGAACCTGTTTGTGAGACCTATTTAATGTATGAGTAAGAAAATGTCACGTATATGAGCCGTACTTAATTTATCATTCCTAAGACCTAAACTAGCTCACTCTGCTGACGTTGCCTTTTTAAACATTATTTATGTCACATGTGTAAATATACATGCGTGCGTGTCGGCATGGCTCCCCGGCTACACGCGTCCCGGGGAAGCTGGGCGGCGGAGTGACCCCCACGCCCACGTGGGACGGCGCGAGGTTCGCGGCCAGCGCGCCAATGAGAGCGAGGCCTTCTTCCGGGACGGACCCCCCCCCCCCAAACTGCGATACAGCGTCCGGCTTAGCGAACATCCATAACCAACTCCTCTTATAACACTGCATTCGTATTTACATGGTTTGCGACAAAACGAAGCAATTGTGCATTTTTTCAAGAAACCAACCAAGAATATAGGGGAAACAAAACTCGCTCTAATTGGCCGTGAAGTTCCAGTATTCAATGACATTTACCCCGCCCCCCGAAAAACAGCTAAATAACATACTCATTTCCCATGACAATTTTGTGAGATGAAGCAAACTGAACCGGCCCTTTATCCGTATAGGACAGACGTACTTATTACGCTAGAAATAAAAAGGTCAACATTTAAATGGTAGCAAGAATAGAGCCTTCTAGATTAAGGTACAACCAACGTTTGACTGTAAATGATAAACCTAACACATAGTTGTTTGGGGTTAAATCATGGAATTTTGGGCTTTTGTAAATTTCTCGCTCTTTTTGAATTGTTTTCTATTATCGGGGTTTTCCCTGTTGTAAAAAACACAAACGCCCCCCCCCTTTAGGGACGGGGAAGCGCAGGAAGGGATGGCGCAAACCAAAAACACGAGCGCCGAGAAACACGCATATTACCTTACACGTGTTAAAAATTCACTTTAAATCTACTAAGAAAAACAAATGACGACGGAATCCGCTTCGTTGCAATGAGCCTGTGTGAGTGGGGGAAAAAAGCTTTGTTTTGCGGTAATAAAAATGTATTCGTTGAGCAAAAATCAAACTGATATTTAGCCCCTACTTGTTTTTTTTCCCTTTGTTTTATGCAAGACCCTTTTTACCACATGGAAGTGACAGATTGTTTGAGATGGAGGGAAAAGCCATTCGAAGCTAATTAAGCAGCCATTCCAAGCACTATTCGCAGGCGGGAGGCTGAGAGGCGCAAGCATTTGTCAGCGCTCGACCCCGCGTGGTATTGATTGACAACACGGGGCCCTGACTGACAAGCTTGCCTCGCTCCAACCAATAGTGTTCGAGCGAGTATCACCGCTACGCGCTGATTGGACGGAGCTCTAGACGGCTCACATAATCCCACGTGGGTCAGAGTAGTGCAAAGCAACACGTGATAGGCCGTCTTTCTCGAGCGCAGACATGTTGTGCCCGAAATTGTAGGGTGTGCAGATAATACGCGATGTCTAAAAACAAAAAGTAATTTAAATGTAATTGGTCGTAGAGATAAGTTTGATCACCAATGCACGGCTTTAAGTGCAAAATGCAGTTCACCTACATTAAAAGAAATATTTAATTTCAAATGCATGGCCAGTTGGTTTAACTTTCTGAACCATATTATGTTGATGTCATGAATTTTAAACCCTTGAATTATTGAACTAACAAGCACACAGGATACACAAGACACTTTCTGCGGTAGTGAAGGTACCTAACTGTCTAGATAGCCCACAATTGTGGTCATGGGACAGAATGATCAACTAACGCTTTATTATTCCGACTTACTGAGCAATTTGTTATAGCGTTGGGCATCGTGTGTGTTATTATTCATAGAATATTTAATAACGTAACGTGTAACGCGCATATGGCTATTTTGCTGGAAGAGTTAATTAATTTCTATAGAATTCATGTCGCATTTCATGTCATGGTTTTAAACATCGATGTAATGAAATAGATTCAGTTGAAGAGAAAATATCAGTAATCAAATCGAAATCATCGTTTGTTTCTTTGGTGAATTCTTTTATACGATTTACATTGGTGCGTGAATCATTATCATCGCTCGTGTAAAAGCTATTTTTTCAGTACCTGTCCGAGTCCAAAATGGCGAATATTATGCTCGACATTCCGACCAATCAGTATGTCAAAGAAGCACGGACCCCACGTGGGATCGCCGCCGTCTGATTGGGCCGTGTGAGTGAATTCCTTGTGAGAAGCCTATTGGCTGGTGCGCGGCGCTCTCGCGGCAGTTGAACCCGCGTGTCAGTGCGCTGTCTGTGTGTGGTTCGGGCGAGCTCGCGCACGGGCTGCGAAAGACGCGCACCGAGTTGCTTCATCGCGAAGCTGAAACTTTTCCGCGATTTTAAACCTCCTTCGGACTCGGTGGGATGCTTTCGGACCTATCGCATGAATCGTCGATCTTTCTGCTCGGACGGGACTGGCATGTTCAGGAGTTTTTCGGCGGTTAAAAACAAATTCCCGGGCCATTCGCTATCCAAGCTGCAGTCGGACTGGCGCTCCGATCCCGTCTTTCTCCGCGGCGTCAGTCGACCGTGATCGCCCGACTCCCCGGCGAGCGGACTCCGGAAATGTGCGGACGGATCTTCTCCCGGCCAGGACTCTAATTTCGTCGTGCGACGTCGAGTTGCTGCGCTAGCTCTCGTACGGGAGAGCGCCGGACGCGGCCGGACGAAACCCCGCTCCCCGGACGAGACAAAAGGTAGCCGGAGCCGGAGCCGTCAGATCCGCATGTCTGCGCGTGATGGCGCGCGGGCTCCGGCGCTAATCAAGCTGCTGGCTGTGCGATCTCCGCGGTACGGGAGTCCCAGTGTGGCTGCCTTTTTAACACGGAACGGGTCAGGGACTAAGTGGGGGGGATCAGCAGGCAGACTACTATCTGGTGACGCTTTCTAGTTATTAGTTTTCACGTTTCGTTAGTACAGATCGAGGGGAGTTTAATTGCAATGTAAATGCGCGTGTTGTATAGGTCGCTGTTTACCTACTGCTTGACAAACCCAGGGGGGCAGTTGGCTGTTTTTCCGATCATGCTTTCTAAGATGTATTCTGCGAATTCTATAGAAATAACCTGATTTTTTTCCTTTGAGAAGATCGACCGAAGTCCCTGATTTTCCTCTTTTTTTCCCACGGAGAATATTGTGCGACGGCTCCAGGGGCTCATTATGCAGTGTGTGTGTGTGTGTGTGTGTGTGTTTCACTAACTGCCTGCCTAGCACTTAATATTTCGTTTCCCCCCCTCTATCTCTTTTGTTTGCGGCTGAAGAGGATCCGGAGCCGCGCAGCGTGCCCGGGCGCCCGGGACTGGCCGTCGGGTCGGAGCGCCTTGTGCGGGAGGGGTGGCGGGCCGTCGCTCTTCCGCTTGGATTACCGAAGTGTGCGTTTCCTGGATTTCCGATTAAAAGGAGGAAAGGGGGCCAAAAAGTGGGGGAAACCTCCAAGATGTATCCGCAGGGCCGGCATCCGGTAAGTGGCTTTAGAGACGCCGTCGCGGGCTGACTCTCTCTCGTCCGCGGTAACACGGGGGCTGGAATAAAAGTTAAATCAAATCTGCTTCTTTCTGCCGCTCTTCCCCTGGCCGTTTGCGGCCGGTGCCCCGTCCCCGGCGGCGCTTGTACCCCGCGCTGGATGTGGCGCCCTGTTACCGTGCGAAGGCGCTTCCACGCCTCCCGGTCTTGCGACCTTGTTTGGGTCCCGCGTGCTGCGTGTCATTTAGCATCATTTTTGATTCCATATACTTCTTAATCCACAGACTCCATGCTCAGTTAAATTAATTTAAATTTACAGCCCCCACTCTCCGTTAAAACCAGCTTGATGCTTTTTTTTTTTATTTCTTGACGTTATCCCTTTTTGTCATCCCCCCCCCCCCCCCAGGCACCCCATCAACCTGGTCAGCCAGGGTTTAAATTCACTGTGGCAGAGTCCTGCGATAGGATTAAAGATGAATTTCAGTTTTTGCAAGCCCAGTATCACAGGTAATAATTTAAAAAGGCATTTTGGGGTGGGGTGGGGGTTGAGGGTTCTTATTTAACCCCAGGATGTGGTGATGCGTGCAGTGTGGATGCACAATTGCAAATCCTGCGCCTAATGTAATGTAAGCTGCTGTGAATGTGATGTGGTGGTTTGGGCAGAGGCAGCCAGCTGTGTGCTAATACTCTGATGGCTTTGGGTATTAAGTTATAGGGAATTCGAAATGTTTGACACGACACTGTGACCTTTTTTTTTTATTAATGAATATACAACTGACAAGACACTGTCGGCTTATAATTGACACCTTGCTTTCGATTTCAGTCTTAAGGTGGAGTATGATAAGCTGGCCAACGAGAAGACGGAGATGCAGCGCCACTACGTCATGGTGAGCTTGGGCCGTGCGCGATGTCTCCCTGGGGGGGCCTGGGGGTTGAGGTGTGTAGGGAGAGGCTGGATACACGTGCGCAGCTAATTTTGAGAGTTGTCCACCTTATCCCCCCACCCCCCCCCTTATAAAAGGCCCACTTGACTTGGAATGCAGTGTCATAGAGCTGCCTTGTTTTGTTTACAGCTGCATCTGTCTTCCTGGGGGTGGGTGATGTGTGTGTATATAAGGGGGTGGGGGTGGCCAGAATGACTGCAGGCAAGCGCATGGCAGGGTAAAACAAACCATATCCCTTTTATAGTTGACCCAGTCAGATTTACTAATAAAATAAAATCGGTAACCAAATTGTGTATTAATGCTGTTTTGACCTTAAGGAATTGGAATGTTGGGATCATTAAACACTGAGCCGGGTGCTTGTGCAAGGTTTGAATAGAAAAGATAAACAAATCATTTCCATTTGTACATGATATAATGGTACAGGTTGAGCTGTGGAGGTCCACTCCTTATCTTGTTTATACATACTGTACAAGGGTTGACTTTATCCAGCACTGTGCTGCTTCTGTTAAACAGTTTTTTTTCCTTCCCTGCCAGAAAGGTCGTAGTGGTCTGGGGGGGAGGGGGGGCTAGCTTAGGTAAATGCTAAGGAGTGACACTGAGCCCAAGCATCTCCTTGTGGCGCTGGGGGCACGTCTGCCGCAACATTTTATGGGCCTCTCGTTTGAAACGCCGATTTAAGGCTCTGGGCTCCTGGATGCATCCCGAATCGGCACTTTTGGAGACATCCCCTGGCCCTGCCCTGTTCTCACTGCGCTGAGAACTGTCACCGTGTATGGGGGGCGTGCGGCTGGGGGGAGAGCCGCTTGCGGCTTTTAAGCGAGGAAGGAACTTGAGTATTAATCAGCGACACTTTGTCCAGTCCAACCTCCCTTTGCTGCTTAAGTGGGTTTTGGCTTTTCTTTGTTTGAACAGCACCTGTCTCAGACGGAAGCCACATACCCACGAGAGCGCCTGACTGCTCTGCCCTTTTCTGAAACCTTATTTTAGGTTGATGCTTAGCAAGGGGGGGGTCCCTCCTAGCACCTTATACTCCTCCGTTTGAGTTTGCATCGTTCTTTTTTTTCTTTTCGTTTTTTCCAGATTCGTATTTGTTTTAAATCTTGGTTGTTCTGAATATGGATTGAACTTTTACATGTTGGGTGACTTTAGTATTAATTTTTCATTTCTCCTTTTTATTTTCCAGTATTACGAGATGTCCTATGGGCTGAACATTGAAATGCACAAACAGGTATGTAAATGACTTGCGCGTCGTTTGAAGGTTTTGTAAGCTGTCATGGCCTCTGGGGCAACTTGCCGCCCACGAGGATTCGGGGTGTGGATGTGGCGAGGTCTCAGAGCTTCCGTCCTTGCCTGGGGGGTGTGGCTCTCGAGGTGGCGGGTGCAAGGCCTGTCCTGTGCTGCCTGGAGCTTTGGTCCGACTGCTTGGAAAACAGACAGGTCAGCGGGACCGAGAGCCTGATGGGATTGCTTTGATAAGATTAAAGTCAAGACTTTGGCAGGAGGGGAGATGTGTGACTTAACTAAAGCAAGTGGACTCTGAAGATTAAACGTGATTATCCCAGCCTCCCTAATGCCTAACTAACAATTAAGGGGGAGCTGGTGCCTGGTGTGAATGTGGGCTTCCTAGGTCTCCTCAGAAGGTTTGCCTGTCTTTGTTTGTGGGAACTCTGCTTAGGATGAGAAGTCCTTGTTTTACAGTTTAGTCCTTTTGTTTAACTTGTGTGCAGGACGAAAAAAATGACTTAATAGAAAGTGAGATCTAGGGAGACCTGATGACCACCATTCTGTTCCAGGAGCTAAAAAAACTAGTGTGAATGGCTTGATTGTATTTATCAAGTGAGTGTGTGTGGCTTTTTTATGTGAAAGTGGAACAACTAAGGCTCCTGTGAGAACAAGGTGGGGGGGTGGATTATTTGTAGTCGTGGGAGACAGCCCAGCCCAGCATAAACTGGTTAATCGACTTGCTTGGATTTAGCTCTGCCCTTGTCGATAGCCCGGTGGGTCTGGCTGAAGGCTTCGAATAATTCATGTGGCAGCCATCTTTACAGCAAAGCGCTTACGACATCAGCACGGTGTTAACGTCTAGGGTGTGGGGGGGGGGTGACAGATCAGAATGGGCTGGGTTTCCTCATGCGTGCAAATGTATTTGGCAGGTTGGGCGATTTTTATTCAGAGCTGGGGGGGTACCCCTGCCTGCTGCAATGGCCTGGTGATGGTGCAGACCTTATTGCCAGGCCACGCCTGAACCAGCGGGTCCTTACGCCTGAGAGAGGTGGATAATGTCGGCCACAGTGCTTTATTTTGACGGCAGTATTATTGCATGAGGATTGGGAAGTAATTGTCTTAGCCTGCTGTAGATGAGCAATTTTAATTATCATAACTCGTTATGGCACTCCTGCGGGGCCTCCCAAGTGCTGCGCCAGGTGCAGAAGAGGCCTTATGCGGGGTCACCTGTGGGCCTTTGTGTGTGCATAGGTTCGCACATGTGCATATAACAGACGTCCCGGCTTCCTGACTGGAAGCCGCAGTAGCTCTTGTAATCGAAGGGTGCTTCGTGAAAGAAAAGCCCTCATTCAGCTTTTGGGGGGGTGTGAAGCGGTCGAGAGAGGTTGTTCAGATGAATAATTTATACAGGATTCTGGGAATTATTTGCCAGGGTGATGATGGTTGACTTGTCCCTGAGCCAAAACAAACGTACCCAGTCTTTGAGGTGTGCGTGGTGCTCTGAGGTGGGGGTGGAGTACGGAGACAGCACCTAAGAACGGCTCCTGAAACATTCAGTCGGGGTGTTGCTGGGGTCCACGGCTGCCTCGCAGGGCTGCATTCACGCTCTGTGTGCTGACAGCATGCTGTCCTGGGTGGATTTTAAACCAGACGTCTGAATTATTTAAACTTTGCTCACGAGAACCTACATTTCGATACGTCGAGTGTTTTTGTCTTCTGATCCTACCTGGAGATGTCCTGTCCTGCTGGAGCTTCACGGCTGTTGATATTGATTTTGGGGGGGGGGGCTCTCTTTGAAGTCCATGTATTGATTATATTCCCCCCTCATATGGGCTGTTATTTCCCACCCCTTCAGATACTGCCATGTTCTGATTTGTTCAAGATGATGGCCAAGTGTGAGCTTGAAGCAGCATTTAGCTTCAACACAAACAAATTATAGCTCCTGTAAAGACTTGAGATCATTAATTTGAAACGAAAACGATGATGGAGATTCTCCCCCCTGCTTAGATTACCCCCGCAGGCAGTCAGCCCTGCGTACCCCTCCCCTCAAACTCAGCCATAAAGGCTCCCTCCCTGACCCCACTCCTGCCAGATCAATATGGAGGCAAATGCAGACGTCGATAGTCCGTCAGGCCCCAATTAGCCGCACGTCAGAACGATGTGCGCGGGGGGCGGTCTGTGCTCAGTGATAAACCCGCTGCCCTGCTATTCTCAGGATCTGCCTTTCATGTCACCCACCAGTGCTTCTAAACATGTCAGTTTAGTGTTTTATTAAGTAACGATCGTATGAACCTGGGGCCTCCTCACAGTTGCCCTCTGTCTGCACAAGCCTCTCCATAGAGGCTCTCATGGTAACGAGTGGCTTGTCGCTAAAAGTGTCGCCTTGCCTATTTCCTTTCCTGCCCCAGGATTATTTGTGGCCAGGAGAAGTGAAACGCATTGCTACAATCTACCCCCCTGCCCCCATATTTAATACTCCTTAGCATCTCACTCTACGCTGCCAGTTCTGATAGGCGCAGACAAATGGCTTTAACGTGCCTCTGACAGGCCAGCCTGAGAGCCCTTCAGTGGGTGCTGCACGCACTGAGTGCCTGTGATTGTCGCCAAGCCCACCACTTCAGGGCTCTGCGTTCGTTGCCTTGGTGACAGCGTCCTGTTTTTACCCAGCGCCGAAAGCGACCCAGTGACGTTCCTGGCCTAGACTGGCCTCTGAGTATGGAATCTGATGTCTTAAAAAAAAAAAACATGAATCTTGGGGTGGGGGGGGGCAGGGGGCAGGTGTTTGTTTCGATCTCATTTTGGATGTTCCCATAGCGAATGAGGTGTCGGATTGCGATGGGGGTGTGTCTGTGACCTCGTTGTATGATGGTCGGCGAATGAGGTGCCAGGGTTTCCTCGCTTCCCTTTCAAAGAGGCGGTGATGCGCTCCCCCCCCCCATCTGTTTTTTCCCCCCCCCCCAGTCACAGATGAGAATAAATGCGTCTGGCAGAGTGGGGAAGGAAATGCAGCCTTCCAGGGCTCGTTTCCGTCTGACAGAACGGTGTTTGCTACAGGCCTGATTGGAGGGGGTGCTGATCCAGTGACTCCAGTTCATTAAATGCGTCGTTAGGGCGTGTAAAACGCCTGGTGTTGTGTGGCTGTCCCTGGGCTCAGGGGCGCTTTGTTTTTCGGCTCTCAGGTGCCAGACTGTTTCTTTCGTCTGCCTTGCAGCCACCTGTAACCAGGAAACCTCTCTCTCTGTCTCACTACCCAGCCCCCCCCCCCGGCCCTCCCTTTTCTGCCCCTTTTATCCGCCATTAATTTGCAGATCTGATCGACAGCCTGAAAATTCAATTTAATGACCTGCCTCTGTGCTCTTAATATGATTTTACAGCCTGCTACGGTCAAGCGGAGGTACAATTTACATAATGATCAGAGTGAGATAGGGCTGCTGTGGTTGCTGTGGCAACCTGGCAAGGGGCTGAGGAATGGGGGAGAGGGGTGTTTGACGGACAGGGAGGGGAGGTAGGTGGGAACGAAAAAGCTATGAGAGGGAGAGCAGGCCTGCCCCTGCTCAGGGGGCTAAGCGTGGCACATTTGGGACACACCTCACCCCTGGTTGCTGGGATTGGGTTGCGCTGGCCGCCATAGTGATGATATTGTGCTAATCGTCTGAATGAGGGTGGGACTGAGCTAATGACCCCCCCCCGGCACCGTCTTCCCTTAGGACTCCACCTCACGCTTCCTCTTGGTAGGATGGCTTTGGGCAGCGTCATTTTATATACCTGCATAATTGAAAGTTGAATCGTTTTTGAAGTGTTTCTAAACCTTGTTGGAGGTAGGGTTCTGCCTCCGCGCCCATCCACGGGCAGTTCTGGGGTCGCATGGAGGCATCACGTTTGGGGAATGGCTTGGTAGTTGGCGCTCACTGACCTATTTGATTCTTAAATCGCTGCCCTGCTGAGCGGGGGTGGGTGTGTGTCCATCTTTCACATGGCGCCTGTTTGGGAGCAGAATCGAGCTGCTTCTCCGGTCGCAACCAAGTGGCCTACTTGTCGTACCTGCAGTGTTGCCATGCTCTGCTCAGAGGCCTCGCTATGAAATCTAATGCCACCAGCTGCTGGTGTAGCCCACGTGGGCCTGGGCTTGTGCAGTGTTGTAGACGGCTCCCGGCACACCAGCACCACCGCCCAGCGAACCTCCCTTTGCTAATGGACATGGCACTGGCTACCGGAATGGGGATTCATCCTGCTTTTAGCTAAGCAACCTCCTTCCACCCCAGAACCACGTGCTCTCCAGATGGACCCAGCAGGCAAACGGGCCCAATGGAATGTTTGGCTGGTCCCGGGCCACCAGGACCGCTGTGTGGGGTGTTCGGGTGCCAGGCCAGGGCAGTGAGTGAGTGTGTGTGTGTGTGTGCATCCTCATATGTCACTTAGGAGCCATTGATGAGATGCTGAGTGCCCTCCTGGCTGCCTCAGCAGGCCTTGGGGGGAATCTCACAGTGAAACCACTCTTCTCTTGCAGACTGAGATTGCAAAGAGGCTCAATGCGATCCTCGCTCAGATCATGCCGTTTCTGTCACAAGAGGTGAGTCCAAAGTTTTCTCACTCCATATGTATAGTTTATCTCCAGTGTTGGGAAGGTCAGTTTTGAAATGTAATTGTTTACAAACTAGTTACCCTGTTAAAAATGAGTAATTGAAAAATGAGTATTTTGATTACTTCATCAGAGTATTGTAATTTTTTACTTTTGATTACATTTTGATTTGTAAAACGAACGTTTTAAACCTGATAATAAAGCTGAAAAGTCCCAAAGACTTTGCTGACCCGTACTGTCTGGAAAACGCCAGAAGGGATTTCTGCACGGTCAAAAGATCTAAATCAATGTTATATTCCGCACAAGCTTTTTACTGAAATAATATATTTGGATGTAACGTCATTATAATTACTAACATTAGTAACTAATTTAATTCCAATTTATTGTATATTTATGTTGTACTGTAATTAATGCCGACTTGCATTTAACTAACATTGGTCATTTATATAACATAGTGATATGAGTAAAGTGTTAACTTGGAGTGCTGGTTTTTTTAATTACAAATGCTTCATGAAGCCCACTAGAATTTGGGCACCCTCTAACCCCGGCCTGTTTCTGCCCCCCCCCCAGCACCAACAGCAGGTTGCACAGGCTGTTGAACGTGCCAAACAGGTGACAATGACTGAACTGAATGCCATCATCGGGGTACGTGGACTTCCCAATCTGCCCCTCACCGTGTGTATACCCCTCTTTATTCCTTCATTTGACCGTTGCCAGGGGTGAGGCTGCACACAGGGGGCAACGGGCAGTTAGAGTAAGGGGGCCTCAGCTGCTTGTCCTGTGTCAGGTTCAGCTGGTCTGGGACATAGTGATCACTTACGCACTTAATTCAGCCATCCTGTTCCAGGCCATCTATATTGCGGGGGGGGGTCCAGAGAAGCTAGGGGCTGCGTGAGGCAGCTCACCATCACCTCCTTGTGCCTGCAGACTCACCCCTGCCGCTTGTGTGTTTGTCGCTGTGTGTAATGCCGTGTTTGCTGCCGCTGTGTGTAATGCCGTGTTTGCTGGCGCTGTGTAATGACCTGTGTCGTTCGCCGTTTGGGCGGGTCGGCGCTGTTACCATTCATGCGTATCTCCATGCCGCCCCGAGGCACGTGAGTGAGAGCGAATCCGGGAGACTTGTGGCCTTTTGATGCTTCCATTCATTGTTGTGTATTTTTAATCGGCCATTCATCACAGGTTCCGCTTTGATCGGGTGGAATGCTCGCCCCCTGCTGGTCAGTCCGTCTGGTGTCACATGACTAGTACGTGTTGAACCGCATGTCCTGCGGAAAGGTGCTTGTTAGCAGCTCAGCTCTGGGTGATGGAGGCCAGGCTTCCTTCTCTTCTGTACCCCCTCCCAACCAGTGGTCATGTTGCCCCCGGTTCGTGTGGCGGGGGTCAGCTGGCCTGCCTTGATTAACCCCTGATCGCAGCCATTAGGGGCCTGTGCAACAGGTCAGGGCAGCTGCAGACAGATATTGGAATTCAATTAAGGCAAATGAGCCAGGACTGTGACCCCTTTTTTCAAGGTAATTGCTTCCTCGAATGCGGCTGAATGCAGCTGTCGGTGTGGCCCATCGTTAAGCAGACAGCCATTCGGGGGGGCGGCCTGGCAAGGCCTCTGTCCACACAGAGAGAGACTTTATTTGCTGGATGGATATGACAGGGGATCAGTCTAGATACTGCCACCCCATG
This sequence comes from Mormyrus iriodes, assembly GCA_011763525.2. Taxonomy (NCBI): domain Eukaryota; kingdom Metazoa; phylum Chordata; class Actinopteri; order Osteoglossiformes; family Mormyridae; genus Mormyrus; species Mormyrus iriodes. The sequence continues at coordinate 1,578,845 of JAAGVU020000008.1, read as the reverse complement.
TGACGCTGTAGGTCGAAAGGGATTCGTTAGATTCAGTGCTTAGCAAAAGCCAGCAGCTTTTGGCAGTTCTTTATGGGGGGGGTGCAGAATGTGGTCCTCTGTAATTGTCGCTTGTGTGTGTGTGACACACCTGTTTGGCCCCCCTGCTTCTTACCTGAACATGCTTGTGACAGAAGGGGGTGACTAGATCTCTGGCCTCTTAGATAAGTCCCCCCCCCCCCCCCCCCCATCCGTGTGTTCCCTGGGGACATGTGACACATGTGCATGTAAAACACCACGGTCTGCAGATGCATCCCCTCTCCCCTCCCCAGAAACTGTTAGCTCATTTTGCATAACTTTTTATCTCTACATTTGAGTATCAAATTCTGGTGCACATTTCCTCATCCGGCTGCCGTGTGGCTGCGGTTCTGCGCTCTCTCCTGATTCCCCAGGGCGCTGCAGCACCGATGCCCTCCCCATGAACCTGCCGGGCCGCTCAGTGCGGCCCCTCGCTGGCCACCAAAGTGCCCCCCTGGCCTTCTGCTTAGGAGCCCTTTGATGCCACTGCAGACGGAGCCCTGGTTGTGTCCGCATGCTGGCAGGTCGCGGCTGTCTGTGTTTGGGGTTAGGGGGTGTCCCTCTTTGTAATGAAGAGGGGGTGGGGGCCTTTGGCTGATTGCTTCTCTATGCAAAATGTGTAAATTCCTTGTGTTGAGGGGGGTGGGGGAGGGGTCATCTACAGAATTGAATTTGAGAACTGTCCATGTGTCTGAGTGCTATTCGCGTTCCGAGGAAGAAATCCTCCCGATTGCAGAATGGCATCGACTCTGATGCGTGTTTGGGAGCCCTGTGGCGCGTCGTCTCCCCCAGGCGGGGCGTCCTGGCGGCTTCGAGCCCAGCGTCTCCGGCTGGTATGGTCAGCTGACAGGAAGCCCCTCTTTCCCCCGAGACAGTACCATGTCTTTCTGCTCGTCGGCTGCGGCTTTATAGGTGTGACGAGATACAGGTCTTTATGCAGGAATATTAAATTAGAAATGGGTGTCGCTGCCGTTTTCTCCCTATCTCTGGCTCCTGACCTTCTAATGAGGCATCTTGATGATCATCTCAGCGTGTTACCCTCATTAGCCAGAGTGAGCCTGGATCTTCCTCCTTGGTGAATTAATTGGTTGTGTTTTGATGATTCCCCCCCCCCCCCCCCAACTCCTGTCTCTGCACACAGGCTTTTCCCTGACAGCACCACAACAGCATTAATAATCCCGACGTCTTTAATTCATGTAAATGTGTATCTTTAGGTTGCAGGTCTGCTCAATGAGCGCACAGTGTGCTGGGTAATGGCGTGTGTGTGCGCTGCTGACCTGCTGACCCCTGCTGTTAGGTTTTATGCTGATGGTGTTGAAGGATTATATATCTTATGCATGTGTGCCCCCCCCCCCCCCCCCCCCCCCCCCCCCCCCCCCCCCCCCCCCCCCCCCACGCCCCAGCCCACACACGCCACGCCGCGATCCCCAA
>JAAGVU020000008.1:1561540-1576687 GCA_011763525.2 Mormyrus iriodes | reverse complement strand
TTTGTTTGGGGCCTCCCCCCCCCCCGTCTTTGGCCGGCCCCCCCCCCCCCCCCCGCCCCCCCCCCCCCCCCCCCCCCCCCCGCTGGCCTGTCCATCCACAGCAGCAGCAGCTCCAGGCCCAGGCACACCTTTCCCATGCAGCCCACGGCCCCCCCGTGCAGCTGCCCCCGCACCCCTCCGGGCTCCAGCCGCCTGGCATCCCCCCCGTGACGGGGTCCGGCTCCGGCCTGCTAGCCTTGGGGGCCCTGGGCAGCCAGGGGCATATCCCCGTCAAGGATGAGAAGAACCACCATGATCTGGAGCACAGAGGTGAGGAGCTGACCACACGCCAGCTGCTGAGTGCTTGGGGATTCTGGGTGGGCTCTGGGATCCCCTAGTTACATCTGCTTTATAGATTTTCTATGTTGTGACACTCTTGGTGTGTGTCTGTGTATTAATTTGTCTCTCTCCCTCCTTTTGGCCAATCAACTTGTCACTCACCGGCCGCCATTGCTCTGATAAAAGACCGCGAGTCCAGCACAGTGAGTCCGCCCTCTCTGCCTGTCCGCCCGTCCTCTCTCTCTCTCTCTCTCGCTCTCTGCCCGCCCTCCCTCTTGCATTCTGTCTCTCTCTCTTTCTGCCCGCCTGCGCTCTTTGCCCGCCCGCCCTCTGTTTCCCTCCTTTCCTCCCTGTCGACTCCCACGCATGCTTCGCGCTGCCCACATTTGTGTGTGACAGCCTGCAGTTTGGGTGTTCGTGTTTGGCTGCTGCTGAAATCTCACATGGGGATTAGCATCTCTGTAATTTCATCACAATTAAAAGGGACTTTGAGACACCCCCTTAAAGGTTTATCCCCAGCATCGCTCATTTTCACTTATTCTCCCTCCCCCTCTCATTCTCTTTCCCAGTAAATATTTATGACTACAAATGCAGAATTGTTTCCCCCATTTTACCCTGAAGCGCCCCCCCCCCACGAACCCTCCTGCTGTATAAGTGAATTATTACAGTTGCCTGAATCTCCCTAATAAATGTTGGGGCTGCCGTTGCTGGGGGGATCGTGTTTCCAGCCAGCGGCCCCTGTGAATGGCTGCAGTCATGTCTGCAGGAACAGAGCCCCTCTGGTGATTAGCTGTGTGCACTAACCCCCTCCCCCCAGCCAGGCCTTCCTGTTGTCCTGGGACATCCGATAGTGTGCTGGTAACTGCTGGGACACAGTCCTTCTAAAGCAGTCTGTCAATGTCCAGCCCGCAAACGCTGTCCCTGCCCCATGAGCCCTGGGTGGGGTTTTATCTAACCCCATAGCGCTGTTCACGCCCTTCTTAAAAATGGCGGTCAGGTGGGCAAGCGCAGTGCCCTGCCTTGCTGGCCTCTGCCTGTCATTCAACCTCGTTGGCCCCAGAGAATGGACCTCTGTACTGTTCTCCCCCCCCCCCCCGTGGGGGGTGATAAAAGCAGCGACTTTCAGCTTGCAAATCTGGGGAGTTAGATGTATTTATTAAAAACTTTGTAGTATTAAGTGCTTTAACTTCTGAAACTGGTTTCTCTTTCTCTGTCCCTCCAGTTGCTTGATATCCTGTCTGTTAAATTCCGGTGGTGCTGGTAGGGGGTGTTAAGCCACCCCCACTCTGCCTGCGTTATCAGCTTCCCCACCTTGCAGTTTGATCCCACAGCATAATCTCCTTGACTGCTTTTTAGCATCTTGCACTGTCCGCCCGGACGACTCCTTTCAGACACATGATTTGTCAGAGCGGGTAGTCACATGGGCCTCAGTGGACCAATAGTTTCTTGGGAGCTAATTCATGTGCCTTGCTGTCGTGTGACCTCATTTTCTCCCCCGTTCTGTGGTTGTAGAACAACTCTGTGTCACCGTCGGACAGCCTGCGTGCCGCCAGTGAGAAGCACCGTGGCTCCTCCGAGTACAACGTGGACTCCAAGAAGCGCAAAGTTGAGGAGAAGGACAGTATGAGTAGATATGTGAGTGACCCACGCCAGCTCTCCGCACACCAGCCTGCTCCTGCTGATTTAGGCTGCCCATGGTGATTCTCCACTCTCACTCTGCTTGCAGGACAGTGATGGAGACAAGAGTGATGACCTGGTGGTGGACGTGTCTAATGAGGTGGGGGGAGCCGGGCGGTGTGCCTGTCGTGCCTTTCTGCATCTCCTCCATTCTGTGTTTCCCTCCGCACGCTTACATCCTGGCCCCTGTCACACAGGACCCTGCCACCCCACGGGTCAGTCCAGCCCACTCCCCTCCAGAGAATGGCCTGGACAAATCGCGGGTCCTCAAGAAGGACGCCCCCAATAGCCCCGCTTCGGTGGCCTCGTCTGGCAGCACGCCCTCATCCAAGACCAAGGAGCATGTTCATGTAAGCCGCCCGCCACGCCCCGCCTCCAGCTGCCTCTTATGTGTTTCACTCAGGAATAAAAGCCACCTCATTGTCTATAATTGCCACACATGTAGCAGGGCATTCACACTGCTCTATCGTGTGTGTTCCATGTCTGCTTAACAGCATCAAAATAAACTTCATTCTAAACAAGATGACTTGCAACAAGAGTATTTTCACAGCACCCTGAATTTTTATTTAAACCCACTCCTCCCCCACCACCCCAAATCAGAATGACAAGTCTTCCACACCTGTCCTGAAGTCCAACACACCCACCCCACGCAACGACGCCCCCACCCCTGGCACAAGTGGCAACCCTGGACTTCGGCCGATTCTGGGCAAACCCCCTGGCATGGACACGATAGGTACCTGCGGGTGTTCCCCGGCTGCCCCCGTGCTCTCGCCCTGCTACCCCCTGCCCTTGGAATGGCCTACCATTTCTTTGTTCCTGTCCCCGCCAGCTCCGGCTCTGAGGACCCCACTGTCCATCGCTGGGTCATATGGTACCCCATTCGCCATGATGGGTCACCACGAGATGAATGGTGCCCTCACCAGCCCCGGGGTGTATGCCGGCCTGCACATCTCGCCCCAGATGAGCGCCGCTGCAGCCGCCGCCTATGGCCGCTCTCCCATGGTAAGCCCCCATTGACACCCCCCTGTGTGCCTTTGCCTCTGCTGAGAGCTTTTTGGCATTTCTGGTGACCTTTGACCTTTTGAGTCTGGTCAATAATCAGTGCAGTCCAGAGCCTCACCTCCCAACCCTGTACCTGCAGGTCGGGTTTGATCCTCACCCCCACATGAGACCCCCGGGCCTGCCTGCTAGCCTTACATCCATCTCTGGAGGAAAACCGTGAGTGTCTGCCAGTGTCCTATAGAATCTGAATGTCGTGGCGTATAATCCGAACGGTGCAGATTCTTGAATGGTGAGCCGATTAATCCAAATGGTGTGCTGGGTAGTATGAATGGTGAGCCGGTTAATCCGAATGGTGTGCTTGTTAGTCCCCGCTGAGCACCTGGTGTCAATTTTTTGCTGTCAGAGGCTGTCGATGTGACTCTGGCCCTGCTGTGCACTTCAGCTTCTTATTAACCCACTTGTGCCTAATTGTGCTAATTGAGTTGCTTGAGCCCGTGCAGCAAGCTCGCCTAGTTCTCCAATGGAAATAATTGGTGACATCGCTCTCTCCACCCAGGGCGTACTCGTTCCACGTGAGTGCAGACGGGCAGATGCAGCCAGTGCCCTTCCCGCCCGATGCCCTCATTGGGCCTGGCATCCCGCGGCATGCCCGACAGATCAACACGCTGAGTCACGGCGAGGTGGTATGCGCCGTCACCATCAGCAACCCTACGCGTCACGTCTACACAGGCGGCAAGGGCTGCGTCAAGATCTGGGACATCAGCCAGTCCGGGAGCAAGAGCCCCGTGTCCCAGCTGGACTGCCTGGTGAGCGGCTCCCCGGCTGGCCCCCTCCTGAGGACACGAGCCAAACGCGACCCGCCGTCTGCTCCCTTGTGATCTGGGTTTCCGGAAAGATGCTTCCCTGACTGTGTTTTCATGAAAACCTGAAGTTTGTTTACCGCCGTTCTCCTGGAACAGAACCGGGACAATTACATCCGGTCCTGCAAGCTGCTTCCGGATGGGCGCACGCTGATCGTGGGCGGGGAGGCCAGCACGCTGACCATCTGGGACCTGGCTTCGCAGACGCCGCGCATCAAGGCCGAGCTCACCTCGTCGGCGCCCGCCTGCTATGCCCTGGCCATCAGCCCTGATGCCAAGGTCTGCTTCTCCTGCTGCAGCGACGGCAACATCGCCGTGTGGGACCTGCACAACCAGACCCTCGTCAGGTAGGCGGGGCTTCCCTCGGCTGGCCTGGAGTCCAGTTGCAGGCGGTGCCGCCGGGTCCCTAATGCTGCTCTTTTTTGCACGGTTGCAGGCAGTTCCAGGGCCACACGGATGGGGCCAGCTGCATCGACATCTCTCACGATGGAACCAAGCTGTGGACGGGGGGGCTGGACAACACAGTGCGGTCATGGGACCTGCGGGAGGGCCGGCAGCTGCAGCAGCACGACTTCACCTCACAGGTACACACCCCCCCGCCCAAAATCCCCATTCAGACCTACAGACTGCCAAATCCTAGCAGACCTGTGAGGTCCTGACTTCTGAGTTCACTGTCCTCCACAGATCTTCTCCTTGGGCTACTGTCCGACAGGAGAGTGGCTGGCCGTGGGCATGGAGAGCAGCAATGTGGAGGTTCTGCACCACACCAAACCCGACAAGTACCAGCTGCACCTCCATGAGAGCTGTGTGCTCTCACTGAAATTCGCCTACTGTGGTGAGGGGGCTGCAGCCCTAATAGCTTCCGCTTCTCCGTTGCTGGAACTGTGGACCTCGGTGTGATGTGTGTCCTCTTAACCCAGGTCTCTCTCTCTCTGCAGGTAAATGGTTTGTGAGTACTGGCAAGGACAATCTGCTGAATGCCTGGAGGACTCCCTATGGAGCCAGCATATTCCAGGTATGCTGGATCCATCTGTCCAATCAGGGCACTGACGGGCCACTGTAAGGCGACACCGGGCCACGGGGGCGTGTGTTTGTACTTGTGACACGGTGGCTGCTGAATAAATGATGCATTTAAAAGGAGACGTGCAGCGTCGCTGGTCAGCCTACAGTCGTTACAGGGACCAAGGATGTCCCTCTGGGGTTGCCCCCCCCCCAAGCCTGGTGTTCTGCCACATAGCAGCACCCTGCCTGGCTCACTGATTGGGGGGGTGTGGGGAAGGTGGGTGTTTTACGATTGAGCATCTCTCTGTGATCAGTACAGGATCATGCGGGAAGTAACCAGATCTCCCCCCCGCCCCCCCCCCCTTCCCTGCAGTCAAAGGAGTCCTCGTCCGTCTTGAGTTGTGACATCTCGGCAGATGACAAGTACATCGTCACAGGCTCTGGTGACAAAAAGGCGACAGTCTATGAGGTCATCTACTGAGTCCTGAAGGAGGCACACTGGAGCACCATGGGTTCTGGTGGCGAGATCACACACACACACACACACACACACACACACACACACACACACACCTACACCTACACCTACACCTACACCTACACCTACCTACACACCTGCCGGCCCCCACCACTGGCATCAAGGTCTTGGGCACAAGTTGGACTGGGTCTGTTCTCTTGCTCTCGCACCTGTGTGACCTCCCGTGTTGGAAAGCTCCCTGCAGCACTAGAGAAGTAAATATTGGCTGTACCCCCCCCATGTTTCCTTCCACGGATTTTTTTTTTTTTTTTATTATTATTTTTTTTTAAAACTAGAAGAACTTTCTGTAGAGCCGCTGGTGGAAGCAGCCCCTTTTTTATCGTGCTCCCTGAAAGTCTTGTGAAAAGTGTAAATATTGGAGTAATAAAACCATTTTATATATATATATACATACTTATATATTTTCATGTCCCTGGTACCTGGCGATGACTCTAATTCTTCTCGTTTTCTTTATGCCTGACGTGGGAGGTAAATAGTAGTGCTGGTTAATATCCTTTTTTGCCTTTTAAGGGATATTTTGTTTTGACTTTTCAGAGTGCTTTATTCCAGGCTGACCTTCACTGTTAAACTGTAGTTTTCCCAGAAAACTTTTTGTTTTGTTTTTTTTTTTTTTGCTCTGGAGTGAGTTTGAAGAGGATTTTCACTTTGTTTTGGATGCTGTTCGAAGGCATGCAGGGACTCTGGGCCCCTCAGGCATTACCCTGCAGCATACTGGGAGATCGAGGCAGAGGCCTGTTTGTAAACGAACCTGCTTTAGGTGTGCGGGGGGAAATGTGAGGTTCTGTTTCCCCCCCCCCCCCCCCCTTCTGCTTGTTGGTTACAAAGTGCTATGTCCCATGTGTTGTCATGGTTTCTGTCCCCATTCGTCCTGCTGGAATTGCAAATTGTGCTCCCCAACTCGCTGCGTCTGTGTGTCTCTCCGCCCTCCCTGCTTTGGCACCAAATGGATGAATGAGGCTTTCTTTTTTTTTTTTTCTTTCTCTTCTCACGGTGCCTGTTGCTGTGGGTTTTATGTTGGGGGACAGGGCGGTCTTTGACAGGGTTAACACTGCAGTATGGCAAAATAAGCAGGGGGGGGGGTGTTTGAGGCGGGGCACATGGTGACGGACTGATGCGAACGCTCACGGCTGCGGGCCAGGACCCTGGGGCGGGGCACATGCTCCCTCTGTTATACCTTGCTTTTCATTTTCTCAAACTCACACCAAAGTATGTAGCAAACAGTCAGCACTGAAAATATGTACAGTGGTTAATAATTCAATAAAATGTTTTTGTAAAAAAAATGTATATATACACACACCTGGGTGTAAACAGAGATGTATTAATTTCCAAACCTGATTATGTCTTGAGAGGTTTAAGATTTAAAAGAGCCAAATTTATATAGTACTGAACATTTACATAGAGGTTTTAACCTTGTATTATAATGGTTAAATATTAGTCTGTAACAGGTCAGCATATTTTTTGGAATGAAAGGCACCGTTCTGTAATGACTGTGTGACAGTAACTGCAAAAATGTAAATAAACTGATTTTCTTTTTAAAGCTAGCGCTGCCTTCGCAGGCCGGCGTTCACGCATGTTTGAACTTCACTGTCGGGTTTAATGTAATACTCCAGTCTGAACCAATTATTTGCCAAGTAATCTCTGCTCACCTTGCTGAATGGGGAGGCTTGTGCCAGTCACTGCTTACACTGAGATTGGACTTTGGGGAGGCAGTCTGGTGTTTCTGCAGCGTTTCTGTTTTCTTGGCTTTCAGTCTGACTCGGCGATGGGTCGCAATCAAGACTGAAAAGGGAAAAACTGAAGAAACGAGTGCAACGCACTTACTGAAAGTCACTGAACGGAATCGTTGCTGATTTAGCACCGTGTGGGGGTGGCGGTCACGTTTCCCCCATGCCTGTGTCCATGGCAACCAGGCCTCTCCACCCTCTCTCAAATGAGCCATCCCGGCTCTAGGACGGATGGGTCCTGCCGTGCGCCGGGTTCCTCTGACACCCGCGGCAAGCTGCCGCTCGCCACCCGCGGTTAGCTTCTGCAGCCACCAGAGCCTTGAACAGCCCAGGCAGATCGTGGTCATAGTGCCCGCACAGGGGTGCCGGGACCCATTTCCGACGTTCCTTTTTGCCCTGAAGCTGGATGTTTGGTTCTGAAAGGAGCAGGGAGATACTCATTGGCCTTCAGCTTGGAGAGACTGCCGTAGAAAATAAGGAAAATACAGAAGGCACTTAGAACTTGCTGTCCATGGACCTTCGAGGCTTCCTTCAGTATGAAGAGTGTCTACACTGTGCTGCCCCCACCCCCACCAAATGGAGGTATATTTATCTATTTCCTGGTTCCCTGTATGTTTCCCCGCTGGCCCCAGGTGGCCTTCACGTTCATTTTCACGTTCTGCGGGAGGGCTGGGGCAGGCCGTCCATACCATGCTGGGAGTGTGATGGAGTCCAGGGGGTGTTCCAGTCGCCGGTGGGCCGGACATGTGCTGCGAGCGTCAGGGGGGCCAGTCTCTGACAGCAGCAACAGGGACGGGGTCCTCTGCCGTCCCAGATGGCCCCCTGAACGGTGGGAGCTCTTCTTGGGTCCCGTTTGTATGTCTCATCTGTGCAGGATGGAAGCCTGTTTGGTGTGATGGACAATCCTGGATAGTGAATTGAACTGCGGTCAGAGGCCACTTAGCAGTCTCGAGCTCTCCCCCCCTTGTCACTGTATCCTGGCCTGGAACCACATGCCTCCCTCAGCCTGATTTATTTACCGTTTATCCTCCACGTGGAATCCTACCTCTGTCTGTTTCTGCGTTTCATTCTGAAACTCGCTGCTGATATTCGACCTGCCTCTTACCGCCATCTTCATTTCCAGACTGCAGGTCATGGGGCGAGTCCATAAATTGCTTGCAAACAGCTGTCTTTTTTTCTGCAAAATCACACTGGCTTAGAATAGCTTGAATCAACCCCGCAATAATATTAAACGTTATATTTCATTATTTCAAATAAAAAGCCCTTAATTTGGCTTAATTTGATGTCAGTTTCTCCGCAGTTTGGTCTTGCTGGCCTCTGTGTGCCTTTATGCTCTAACTCCCCCCCCCGGGCTCTCAGCCTGAAATGCTGTGCTTTCACATACTAGGCTCCTGTCCCCCCCAGCTCTTCAGATACCCAGGCGCTGGAGATAAAGGCCAGGCTGTGGGTGCTTTCAGTGCATGGGGGCGGCCGCCGTGCTGCCCCTTGAGTCTGGGCTTCTGTAACAGTCCTCACCTCTCAGCTCCTTTGTGTGGCTCGAGTGCTGCGTCCCTGAGTGCATGTGCGGCCGGACGGGGGCCATAGAGTCCCGCTCCCCAAGGCGGGGGCTTTTCCTCTTCACTTAATAAGGCAGCTGAAGAATACCTGGAGATTAAAGGGCCCTGCTTCTGAGAGCTCCAAGCTGGATAGGCTGAGTGCTTGTTGTTCCCGGCCGGGCTCTATACAACCTGCTGACCTCTCCCGGAGGGGGCCACTTCCATCGCTGTGGCCAGAAGTGACCGCTTCACACGAGGCCTGCTTTGGGTGGGGGGATTTGTAGAATGGCATGTTTCTTTTTAAATCGCCTTCTCTGATTTCTTGTGTTCTTGGTCGATAACTCTGCACTGGAATCCGGTGGAGCAGTGGCTGGGTAAGATGGCAGGTCGGGGGAGCCGGGGGCTGATTGGGGGTCACCGAGGTGCTTCACTGATGACGTGGGCTTGGCTACAGATCTGTACTAAAGGGGGGGGGGGAAATGTCCCCCACCCCCCAAATAATCCTTTAATCGTCAGAGTATTGCCAGTCCTGGGTTTTAGCTGCGAGGGACGTGGAAGCCCCCAGTGCTTTGTGATTACAGTGTTTGATCTGGGTTGTGATGTCTTTCCTGTTTGGCTGCACGGGCCTGGGGCTGCGCGGTTCTAATCCGCTGTGCATTCCATCAGAATTACGTTTCACAAAGACCACCGGAGCGCGCTCTGCCCCACGGAGGAGCAGCAATGGGGGGGAGGGCAGCACTGGCTGGGGACTGGGTTGCTATGGACATTTGGGCTAGTGAAAGGGGCAGCGCGGTCTCCCAAGGGACAGATAAACAGACGGCGGTGTTTGTTCTCCTCAGTGGCCCTCTGGTGCTGGCGGCCCGCTAACCTCAGGCCGCTTTCGCCTTCATTGTTCTCTTGGCTGCAGATGCCGATCAGAACAAAACATGGTGAAGTTCTGCGTACTGCTGAGTTTCCCAGACTGTCAGAGGCTTTCACTGGACAACTTTGACTACATTTGATCAGATTCCCTTCGATGCAGATGTGGTAACCAGAGGGTTTGGATCTGTTATCATAACGTTAATGCCAGTAGCCCTGGGGTCACGGAAAGGTTAGCGTAATGCCTGTGATGTCATAGTGCTCACTGAAATATGGAGGCCATTTTGAACCTTTGCAGTGTCAGTCTCTATGTACATCAAACTCTAGAAACTTGAAACTCTTGACCCTTGACCTCAACTGAATGTTTCATAACATTCCTGCTTGTCCATTGGTCAGTGTGGTTTTCACAGTGGCTGTTTGGTGTTCTTTTGGGGGCTGTGAGGATATGTCATTCCTCACGCCTCACCGAAGAATGACCGTGTGGCGTGGCCTGACGGATTAGAGAGAAACGTAAACACTCAGGGCCCATATTAATGTTATTTTGTGGGATGTGAATAACAATGAAACATCCTCTCATTTTCGCTCTGAAAAACATGTTCTTTTTTTGTCATTTTCGCATGTAAAGAAAAGTTTTAAAAAATCCCCTCCAGCGCGCTGTGTAAGCGAGGGCCCCGTTACAGTAAGTGGCGAGCCCCGAGGCACAATGCGCTGCCTGACCGCTGCCGGCTGACTCATTTCCTCCGAGGGGATGCGTCGCTGTGACTTGCGGCTGTGACCTCCCGCGTCTCTCTCGCTCTGTGTGTTAGCAGGTCATGGGTGGGTTTAGTGCGCTGCGGTTTCACGGGCCAAAGAGCCCCGCAGACACCCCCGCTGAGTGCAGCAAGCCGGTTCCGTGAAGTACAAGTGCTCGGCATGAGCGTGACGACCAGATCACCGACCTGCACCCTCTCCCCCTCCCCCTGTCGGAGCAGCGTCACCGGGTCATGGAGCCCTGTTTTTAGCTGTGCCGTGATCTCCAGGCTGGGCGTCTTTCGGACTCATCTCAGGCAGTCTGCGGGACTCGGCTCCCCGCTCTGAGCCGTAGGAGTGCATAAGCGATGCCCGCCCCCACGCCGTTTCTGTGGGAATCAAGCCGTCAGCCTGGATTCCCGGCGGCTAGCATGAGTGCCCCCCCCCCATCTGGCCTCTCATATTTAATTAATAATTCATTATTTTGGTATGTATGACTCAAAAAAAAAAGGCTCGAAGACTGCTGCCATTTCACCTGTGTGTTCAGGAAATGCGCACCTAAATTTAATAGTGTGTTTTGGGTGTGCACATGACGGGGCCCCTAAACCATGGGCTTTCACAAAAACCACCAGGAAGTTCCACACGCTGGTAAGCGGTCGCTGCCCAGCACTGGTGCTGTCTGATACCCAAGCTACACGACTCCTGGGTCCACTCAGGTCAGGGGGCATCTCCAAGTGCAAGCCGCTCTGCTCTGTCTGGGTCACGCATCAGCTGACAGTGTACTACGGAGGTTTCTAGAGTATTACCCACGAATGGCACTGGGCAGCCGGTGAAAGCTGACTCTCATGGTATACTCACTGAGAATCGTCCATGGGCAGACGACACCGGGTGGCCGGCTGGCTGTTAGTGCTACAAGAAAAAGTGCATCTCACAGTCTTAGCTTCCTTTTCATTGTGAAACTAGCAGTATTAAAATGTTAAAGAAAAAAATATGCAAATTTTGAACTTTTACAAGAATGTCATGCATCAGGTTTAACTTCAGGGTGGAAAGAAATACTGTTGGGTTTGAATAATTATTCTGAGAACCAAACTAACAAAATGATGTTTCCTGGATGTGCCTCCATCCCAGATAAAGAAGTAATTTATGATGAAGCATGTTATTCTGGCTGAATGGAAATGCTGAAAGGCCCCATTCTGACCTTTTTTAATGTTAACTGTCCGCTAATAATAATCGCCAGCTGCCTCACATGTGTGCTTCCTTTAGTTACACGCTAATCCCCTGCAAGGGGCTGTAAATTAAGAAATCTTTCAAGTGAATGAATCACAATAAGAACATTGATGATTATTGTAATGATGATAATGACAGTATTTAAATAAGGAGCCATATGGGACTTAGCTCCCCCCCCCCCCCCCATAAGCCTGTATGAATTGATAGGCAACATGGTGGCCCCGCCCCCTTTTTCAGCGCCCCGTGGCGCGGTGCTGATGGGGGTGGTGGCAGGCCTCCGGCTCTCACTCACATGGCTTAGTGTGTTTGCTTGGCTTTTGTTCCTAGCCCCTGACATGACAAGTGATCCCCCCTCAGCCCCCCAGTAAAAACAAAACAGAACGCTCCACTTAAGCGCGCAACATGTTCCCTCACGGGGCCCTCGGCGCTTAGGAACAGATGGTGTGGGGAAGACACAGGGGGCCACAGTCAGCTGCGCCCCCCACAACACAGAGGAAAGTTTGGGGGGGGAGTTCCACCAGCTTGGGTCTGGCAGGTCCCCCCCTCGCTGCCGCAAATGCTCCCACGTGAACCATCGTCATAGCAGCCTGATTCCAGAAACTGCCACCTGCCCCCCCACTGCTACCATGTACCGCTAAGGCCTCATCACCCTTTCCCGCTGTAATATCCTTTGTCATCAACGGCTTCCGTATCCTTGTGTAAAATAACATAGGGGCTATCCCATCCCTCCGTAAATATCATGTGAGAGAGAGTCAGTCATCAGCACGTTCCCCATCGGGCTTCCCTGGAGGGGCCGCCTCATGTCAGGATTGCACCAGCTCCGTTACCCGTGGGGGCACTCGGCTGACTGCTGTTTTTCTGAAGTGTTACTCTTTAGAATTTCTAATGAATTACGCAATTATGAATTACGTAATTGATTGTGCCATTATGTAACCTAATCACCTTAGCATGTTAGCATATTTCAGAAGCGTCGTTCTGGATTAATTGATAGCCATTTATTTCAGGTGTACATTTTTAATGCAGTCTACCTATTTGATGTCACCTTGTCGGCTGATAACTGTGCTGTATTCTGGGGTCCAAAATCTTTAAATACCTTTGAAAAACATATCCTTTTTTAACAAACAAATGGAATTTAAATTACACCTGTTGACATTAATTTGCAGTCAGCTATGACACGGGTGGCAGTATGTCTGTAGTTTGCATGTTCTCCCTGCATTCAGTGTTTTTTCATACAAATGTATGTATTTCTTATATTTGTGGTGAGGGCACATTTGTTTTTAAATTTAATTATAAGCATCACAAACAAAAAAGCACTGCACACACACAGGAATTATGCTTCATCTGAATGCCCTGGGGGGGCTTATGGAGATTCCATTATTTGCCTATTAGCAGCAACTCCAATGAGGAGTCAAATGAGGTGTGTTTGGAAAATAAGGAAGTGTGATGTAAACATCGTCCTGCGGCTTTGGGGCCAGGCACTGACCTCCATGCAGCTCCTGGGAGTGACCCCGCCCACTACCCATGGGCCTAATGGGCATTGGTTGTTGCTGAGGATCGATATATGGGTCATTTCCCATGAGGGTGGGGGGCAGCTCATGATGCTTCCCTGCTGTGGGTGGTGTTACAGCTTTGCTCCAAGGAGGTGGAGTGGTGCTGGAGTGTGAGAGGTGAAAATATCCCGTTTGAAGGTGACTGCTCTGAGATCCATGACTGACAATCACCTTAGCTACTTTTGTGTGGGGTGAATATTGGTTAGGTGGGACAAAGGGTAAGGGGGGACACATTTGTTTGATGTTCTATATTTTTTGTGCTTCTGTGGATTACTAACTTAAGCTCAGTTCTTCAGCTTTCAATAATATTTGTATGCTTTAATATTTATGATTAGAATCATATTTTTAAAGTGAGAAAGTAAAATATACAAAATTGTCCCAATATCCACCCTATGTCTCAGTTCTGTAGGAAAACAGAATGCAATGAAGACATCCCAAATGGCGTCCTCTGCAGACCCAGCGGAGGAAGCCTCCAGCCCATGGCTGTTTGGCCAGGTGAAGTTGCGATATTGGAAGTATCGCTCCAGTGTCTGCGATCACATTTGCATTGGATGGTCTCCAGTAGGAACTTGCTCTATCTGTAATTGCAAATCTCCAGCAGTCGCTGCTTAGTGCAGAAATGTGCCACAGATAGATTTATCATGCAGACACGCATGCAAACGAGCGCGGCTTGGCGGTTAGGCAACGCCACAAGATGCACACCCACGATGGCAGTCAGGAATGCTGTCGGGGGGGTGCTGCACTCTGACTGGGTATGACGCCCCCCTCCCCAGCCTCACCCGGCACGCTGGAGAGGGGCCCTGCTCTGCTATTTCTCCTGGTTTCAGCCAGTTTGACTCAGGGCAGGCAGATATGCCCCCAGTGGTCCCACCCATGTGCCACTCCCTTACTCCAAATCCTAAATGTTTCTTTCTTTCCTGAATTGTCTCCGGCCTTTTCTGATATCTTTTTTTAAGTCCAGAAGGTGCCACGGAAAAGGCCAGTTTCCTGCACAAAGATAAAAGTTATGCTACATTAGGCCTGAAGGTTTTATACAGGATTGAAGCTTTATTTAACTTGCTGGTCTTTCATCCCCATCCAAGCGGAATGAATATTCATTACTTCTGCTTCCGTTTTTTCCCTTTTCCAATAGCGGATGGGCATTTTGCTTATTGTGATGTTCGGTTAACCCATGCAAAGGCTGGGCTGTGGGCCTGGACCTCGGATGTCACACGCCTCATGCCAGCTAACTGAAATGGAAATGAGCTGCAGTGTGGTTCTGGGTGCTGTATAAACAGATCTCAGCGTAGGGGCATGTGCCAGGTAAACATGCGTGGCTGCTACGCAGATTAGCCACACGAAGGCTAATAAATGATACGCTAGTGCTTTAAGCAAAGGACAAATAGCATCAGATTAACCCTAATGCTTTAGTGAGCAAGCACCATGAGGCCCGATAGGAGGGGAGGAACCAAAAAGTGAGAGGGAAATCCCGAAAATTAATGGGGAAGCCACTGGCGGATATAATTAACTCACAATTACGCATGTGAACATCATGTCATGGAGTCTCTGCATCCGTCAAGGAGCTGGAACTGTAGGGAGGTTAACCTGCCTCCATAACAAGACTTTTTTCATTGCATTTTTAAACGTTTTTTTGCAGTCGGTGTAACGCACCTGTGTGTCAGGGTGAGCTACTGCTGTGTGAGAGGCTTAGAGGACATCAGCCAGAGCTCAGCAAGCCCGTCCAAAAGCATTACATTAGCATCACTTTCCTTCACCGGGCCATTAGCTCAGCATGCTAATCACCTCATTTGCTGGGAGGAGCAGTAATAATCCATCCATATGACGATATCACTCTGCGTCTGTAACTGCCGTGACCAGGAATGAGGAACTGGTCTTCCCATCTTATTTCCGGCCGTGTCTCCTGGTCCGGCTGGCAGTGGAGCCTGCCCATCGGCTAAGAGCAGGACTCTTATTCCGTGGCTACAGAGTCCGGCTCGTTATGGCTGATGCTCAGGCGGTCCCAAGCTGGCTGGGTGATATAATCCCTGCAGTGTGTCCTGGGTCTTCTTCAGTGCCTTCCGCTCAGTGGGAGGATATAATCCCTGCAGTGTGTCCTGGGTCTTCCCCGGTGCCTTCCGCTCAGTGGGA